>CM057000.1:155010484-155267984 GCA_029891345.1 Dryococelus australis | reverse complement strand
AGATTATATATGCAAAAAGTCGTAAATGAATAATTCCGATTGCATTACACACACAGGAGAAGAAAAATAAATAAAGAAATCAAGTAACTAGCTGTAGCTATCAATATAAATAAATAAATTACACAGGAGAATTATAATGAATAGCAATGAATTTGAAAACACGTAATGAAATCGTACAAGCAGGCGAAACACATCTTGTCGACTGCGAGGTCAGTGAAGGAATGACTTATAGACATGGAGGTTGCGGCCAATAGGCGACTGAGGTTATAGCTAATGAAAAACTCTGAATACGACTCATGTACTTGAATTTTCAAACGAATTAATATTTCCTTAGAAAATAAATTTCCACATAAAAATGAAAACTCGTTTACAGCCTGCATGAAATCGTGCATAGAGGGAAGTACATTTATTAAACAAAACCAATCAAATAACTAATGTAAGAGCGGGACATCACAATGTGAAATGCACAGGCAAGTAGTTTACAAATCGATAAAAATTATTACATGTAATGATAACATGGACAAATAAATATTTCACAAAAGCACGGACAAATAAGTATTGAGAAAAATTTACCCAGATTTTTAACACAAGTTTCGTTTTTAAAAACGTCCAAAGAGGTTTATGTTTGCGTAAAGTATGTGGATGTTTTATTAGCAGCATGTTGTTTTCCCAGCCGAAGTAGTGATCTGTTTTGTATGTTATAATATTTGTGTTACAAGTAAAAGTCGGTGGGCTCCTCAACTCGCTACTGCTGTCGAGCTGGAAGGTCAGCTGGAAACATTCTTAAAGCTACAGCGGTAAGAGTGTTTATACCTGACTCTCAAAGGATATTTTTGTCAGACCACTAACACCTTTCCCTTTCTTGTCTGAGGCTTGTGTTACAAGTTAAGCTGGGCCGACAGGGTTTTCTCAAAGTGCTACAAGTTTCCTCGTTTTGTTCATTCATTCAGGCGTCCAATTTTCTCAGACAGTTTTTATTATATTTCCCCCTCAGCCTTTCAATTTGTTCAGAATGTTTTTATAAATTCCTTTTATGAAATTTTTGGTTTTCAAATTTTAAAGTTTAATTTATTAACAAATATTTTTCTCCCTTGGAAAGACTGAAGCAAGAAACTTGTTTTTCTTGTGAAAGTGAGCAAGCGGGCTGCCTGCTACCCGAGGAAGAATTTGAACCAACAGCTCACCATCACTGCTTGCCACCCACTTGTTTCAGGTTTACCAACATTTTTTCAAACTTTTCTTTAGTAATATAAAATTTTATCCACTAATAATTCACAAAAAATATAAAAAAATTAGTGAATGAGAAATTAAAAACTAATAAATAACAAGACATATCACTCCTTTTTAACATAGACAGATTGTATTTTTTTTCTTCAAAATTCATCCTTAAAAACTAAATACTTACAAATGCTCATACAAGATAACTTTACAACAAACATTTATCAAAGACTTCAATTTAATTTTTTTTTCTTCAAAATTCATCCTTAAAAACTAAATACTTACAAATGCTCATACAAGATAACTTTACAACAAACATTTATCAAAGACTTCAATTTAATATATACAACAAACATTCATCAAAGACTTTATGATCAAAAACAAGTAAATATTTACAACAAACTTTTCATGAGTATTCGTATGTTACAAACATTTACACACTAAAAGACATTTAGCAACAATCATTTTCAGAGAAAGGGTATAAAAGACAGTTTAAGAACTAAATTAGCAAACATTTTCAAACACTTTATGAGAAAAAAAGAGTTATTTCGTACAACAAAATACCTATTACTAAATTACAATATTCTGTTACAAAGTTATATATGCATCATTTGTACATATTAACACTATTATTATACAATAATCTTACACATATACCATTAGAAAAAATAAGAACAAAAAATATATATAGAAATGAAAAATGGTCAAAAAAATTTACAAAAATAGGTTTTGCAAATAGTTGTGGACATCTGTGGATGTTGTAGGTAGCTGTAGATAGATATGATGTTGGCTGTGGAACAGGAGGTGCATGTGGTGGTGGCAGATGGACATCATTGGCAGTGTGGTGCTGGCAGTTGTGGTGTTGTGGGTGGCAGGATTATATATTTATTATGATCCTACAACTATTGTTGGGAGAAATAAAAAATGTATTTAGGGATTTTGTAGTACTCCCAAGGTAAGATCGATACTCCATCTGCCGCAATGTAGCGCTTATAGTCCATACCTGACAACACTACCTTGGTTACACGTTCGGTGTAGACTTCATGAGCATTCGAATAGAACTGATATTGGGCCCCAAAACCCTTGTGCGATTTTCGAGGCTCTCTCGATAATCCTCATACCTGAGTGGTTTCAACATGTTATGTTTTACACCCTTTGCCTTATGTATACATTGCTCATTCGCAACAATGTATGCATGAAGTTTGGGACAAAAACCCACTAAGCGTTTGACGATGCGACCACCACGTTCATCTTTCATCACCCTGGTATGGCCTTTGTTCTCATGGGAGAACTTCTGTGGATTATCGAGCAAATAGTTGGATATATCAAACAGCTCTTTTAAATCTGGGGTAATTACTTTATAGATATCATCACAAGCAACAGAATACACCAAGGAATTGGTATCACAATAGAGGAGGTGTAAGGCTGGCGGAGCAAATTTTGTATACATGTACTGATAATGAAATTCGTAGAGGGTTAATTTCGAAAGATCAAGAATGGCAACACCAGTGTACAAAGGTTTGTTCAATGCAACAGAACTCTTTGACATCTCAATAAGGACCAAGTTTTCATCAATAATCTGCCTTTACTGGAACGTAAGACGCCCTATCAGCTCTGCAGCCCCGTAAATCGTCCCATACCTTGAAACGGAACTTATGTCCCTTTCCTGGTGGACATTCTGCAATGTTTTTTCATAAACGGAATTATTCATGAGTTTAAAAAACGATTTCTCGAATTCGTTCGCAGCCTGAGCATGTTTCTCAATATTAAATTCTATGCATGGATCCATCCATGCTTCTATTCAAAGTGCAAATTGCGATGAACAGAGTCAAGTTTGGCCCCATACATCAAATAGTGCTTTAGTGTTTCCCCGTGTATAACATATTTCTTCTGTGGTGTGAGTATCAAAATAAGTTTCTCATGTAAGCCGTTTGGAGGTATGCCATTTTCTGAGGCCAAAGGCAGATCAGATAGTGAGTCATGACACTCATCTGGAAATTACAGATCCACTTCTGCAAAATAACAAGTGTCACCGACATTCACAGTGTTTGCAAAATCCCATGATGAGAACATGCCAGCCTTAATCCACTCAAAATTGCCAATCGAAAGCTTGGATCGCATCATGTGACTGTACAGCCCATTAATGTCGAAATAGCACATATATTTCAATGACACACTGGGGTCATAATCCTAGCCCATGTAAATATTGTTGGCTTCCGCATTCCTTCTGGAAACCTGGGCAATGCCACCCCTAACCCCACATTTTACAAAAAGATACATGTCTGGGTCAGTCAACAACTCCAGGCTCGCACGTGTCATTGAAAATAAAGCGTCCCATGAAAGAGACAGAGCTGTGATGTATATGGCGGGGTCAATACCATAATGAGCCAAACATACAGTCTTGAAATTTGCAAAAACATCTGCCAGCAAACAATTGTCCATACATAAGTAGTGAATGGCATACTGCAGCAAGTTTATGCAGTTGAACGTATCCAATGTGGCTTGGGCATGAGCATAATCCTCATCGCTAATGCATTAGCCTTTTGTCACATTGTGAAATGTGTCCTCTGTTGGGAGTGATGTGCACATCAGACTGTCTGGCGACTTAACAAAACCATAAGGAAAAACTCCCTTCTGTTTTGCCGATTCAAATTGGGTGTTGTCTGGAAACATCGAGTGGGTGATACTCAATTGCACAGGTAGTAAATTGCCTGCCAAAGTTTCCAGAGAAACGCTTATGAACTGGAATGATTCAATAAAAAATAATTTGAAATATTGTGCTTCTATGGAATCATTCCCATTGGGAATTTGTTTGGTGATGCATTTGTATTTTTCAAGGGTCATTCCGGTCACTTGAATTTTACCTGGGTTTTCGATTACCATGGTTCCATTGGTTGTGTTTCATGGCATTCAGCCAAAGGCTTTATGAGAAAGTGAGCAAAATAATTCTACTGGTTATGAAAAACAATGACAAGTTGTCTCTTGGGCAGTCTGAAGTGCAAATTGCATTTATTATGTGCACGGCCTCTGATTTCACCAGTCAGATGGTTATGATCGACCACAATATCATCAGTACCGATAGTTCTCTTACAAATGTGACCGCATTTCTGAGCCACCAACCTAGCTTCATCAGTAGGGGTTTTGCCTTCATCGGAACAATCACGCTGCAAATTCCTGCAAGCCACTTTGTAAGTTCAACTCATTTATCAACTAATTGGTACATGCAATCAGCACACACAAACTCGAAATAGTTAGATAAACTTGGATCGTATGAGCATACCAACAAAATGCTAAAAGCATATGAAATATGTTGGTGATGGTAGTTGTATTACTCATTACATCATTAGGCAAGCAAGTGGACATTGTTTTCAGGCAACTTTCAATGTCGCAATAGGCAACAAAACCCAATCTTCGCTGTTTCCTATAATCTTTCAATTCTAAGTACTTATCGTTCCCGGTGGGGAAAGTACTGTGAACTGCTTTTTGTTGCTGGCAAAGAATATTGCGACTCGCGAGTGTCTCCTCACTAACGAAGTACTGGAGACAACAATCGCAAATAAATTTCTTATGATCATGTTTACTCAGCTGACTACCAACCAGCCATGACAAATTTCTAATACATACAAAATGCAAATGTGTGGCATTTCCATTAGCACAAATGGCTAAAATATTCACATGTTCAACATGATGTACAGGAGAAATATGCATGGGTACAACTATTTTTGCAAGTTTCGTCAATTATATTGCATCATTGTTTACCACACAGTGGACATTGATAGAAATAGAATTGTTCTCCTTAAACTTACGAATTTCCTGTGTGACTACAGGTGTCGACAGACCTTGGATATGAAGAGGAATGACTGACATTTTGTGTGACAGGAAACAAAGATGCTTAGTGGAAACACATTCCCTCTGGGTAGTGTACATCCACACAAGTCTTTCTATCAGCAATAAACGTAGGTAATTTAGTGTCCACAGTACGGATGGCGAACACCCTGTATTGAGACACATGGGCATCTATGTACTTCATCAGTTGCAGACTCCAGCCAGATCCACACACACTAAACTCCTCAAGCCTGTTGGTTAGATAAGGGACTATGTCATCATAGATTAAACCCACATTGGATGAGTGTGGGACATGGAGGGCTTTACTTTGAAAATAGAAGGTTTCTGTAGTGCCTCCCTCCACCATGAGGGTTTTCAAGTAGTTACCCATTATGGTAATGGATACTCTAATATGCTGGGGTGATGCCAATACTAAGTTTAATAAAGGGGTCTTACACCTCACAAAAAATGAGAAAAATCCACATCAGTATTAGCATTGTCATTAACTATCCATGCAGCACTCAAACTGCCTGCGTACATCATAGCCAATAGCTCATATGTCAGATCTGGCAAAGGCTCCACTGAGGCTGGGGACTTGGAAAACGAATTATTTTCTGGCTCCCTAGACGAATTACCTCTAATTGACTCGAAAGTCGGCTGTGAGGCAGAATGAGCACTGTCCGAATCACAAGAATTTTCCGAGTCAGATAGAGATAAATTATCCATCAAAAGAACAACCTTTTCTTGTTTGGGGGGAGTGGATATGATTCGACCTTTTGTTGTTAACGGTCTCTCTGTGAGTGAATCTATGCTCGAATATCTTAAGTAGAGATCATCCTACAAGAGATCAACTCGTGTCTTCTTAGACGAAGGGACACTGTCTTGACAGCTTGCAGTAGGCTGTCTTTCTGTCTTTGATACAGAATCTGAATTGCTTACATAAAGATCTTCAAGCAAACTGCCAATACTTTGCTGCTTATGCTCACTCATTTTGAATCCTTCCTAAAAAATTAATTTTGTTTTCCCGATACAATAGTTACAAGACCACAATAAATAAATTTGAAAAGCTGCATTGTTATGAAAAAAGAAAATAAATCCACTTTACTTGCCATGATGTACCTTAAATTAATGTTTGGTTAGTAACATCCTAAACAAAAGGACAACATTCTTTATTATAAATTAAATTTTAACAGGAAGGTAAAATGTGTGTTTAGTAAAGCATTTTTCAACAGCATGAGCTATGTGTTTACAAAAGATACTGGGGATGGGGGTAGAGACAGGCAACGAACAGCTGAGAGCTGAGGGCGCGGGGAGCGGATTAAAAGTCAGGTAACAAGAGCTGAGGATGAGGATGTGTGGAATGGAGGGAGCGGACGAGAGTTTGGGCTGCATACAGGACGAACAGCGCACATGATTGGAGCGATGTATGGTGTGGCAAGAAGAGAAACTGAAACATGTTTCGGAAAATTGCTGCTGGCCATAACGAGCGCTAGCGCCCAGGCCCGCTCCCTTCCCCTGCCAGCTTTCCTTCCCTCCTGAACCCCACCGCACATATGCGATAGATCTAGGGGGAGGTTCGCCACTTCCCCTCAAACACCCCTTTGCCAACTCTAACTAGTCCCGAAGCAAATTCCCGTCACACAGCTCTACTCTAGTATACACAATGTTTTGTGACCTGTCTTGCATAGTCTATCTTTCCCAACTATACATTAAAATGAAATTTAAACTCACTATTACATTGAATTTTAAGCCCAGTTTTGAAAATAATTTACTTAAGAGAAAAACTTTACATCTTAAAAGCACTTTTTAAAATAATGTGAATTACTCGACACCTTCAAAAATTATAGTGTGTGACCACATCAAAAATTAAAGTTGTTGACACTGTCAAAAGTTTTTTTATAAATTAATAACACTGTTCATATAACCTTCTTTTTTTTTTTTTTTTTTTTTTTTTTTTAGCAAATCGAATACTGTTTTACACTCTATATTAACATTTCTAACTAAACACACACTTATGTACTGTTTTTCACTCTTAAAACTAAACTTTTAAAACATTCTACTACTAAAAATTACTTACAACTAACAAAATTATAAACATTTTACTTAAAAATTATTTAAATTTTAAAAATCACTTAAACTAGCCAACTTGCTCTCTCTCTCTCTCTCTTTCTCTCTTTTTTCTCTTTCTATCGCTCTCTCTTAGCCTGAGAGTTCGCGATACTCTCGTGCCGTAAGTCCATTGTGAAAACAATGGTGGCTATCCATTAACTCTCTCTCTCTCTCTCTACTCAATTAAAACCCACAAAGATAGGACAACAACCCACCTAGAATGACTTGCAACACCTTTCCCCACACTCACAGTTATTCAACAACTTTTAAAATCAAATATCTTAAAAACTACTTAAAATTAAATTATATGCCCAAACCACCCAGTCATATACATAAAAAAAACATCCCATCCATTAGAGGAAATCAAGGTCCATTCATCCATCAAATCACACATCCTTCTCCAGACAACGACATTCTGAGCAGATAATAGGACAGAGCAATGCTCTCTCTGAATACACTAGGTACATTCAGCTCAGTTTCCTCTTATTTTTTCTTGCTCCACTACTCACACCTCAAACACACAGCAACCCACCCAGCCTATCTTTAAAAAAATACTTAAAAATACTTTAAAGTAATGAAATAAACAAATATTCTAAATGTGAAACGAATTGCTATGAAAGTTAATGACTTTAAATAAATTTTATAAAAATTGTAAGGACTTGTTTAATAACTTTAATGAATTCAAATAAAAATTCTAAAACTTGAAACAAAGTTAAGAAAAATTCAATCAAATTGTAAAGACTTGTAATGATTTAATGATTACGAAAAAAAGTTTAACAACTTAAAAAAAATTGTTGTAAAAATGAGACAATTCCAAAAATAGAATGTTATGTGAATTAAAAAAGCTCTAAATATTTAAAAATTATTCACTTACATAAAGTCTAGTAGTGAGGCAGAGGAGGAACCAACACAAGGGGCAGTGGCCAAAGGCATGCCATCTACGACATGGACCATTGCACTCACCAACGCAGAACTCCGGCTAACCTAGGCCCTCCCAGCTGCCATTCACCACTAGCAATGTTTATATTAAAAAGTGGCGGAAAGGTAGAAAGTAGAAATTGGCCGAAAGGAAAATTTTAGCAGGGCCTTAAAAAGTGCTCACTTTACCGTGAACAGTCTATACTCATCCTCCATATAGTCTGTTCACTTTTGAAAGAACTTGTATGCACTTTACGTATTTTTACATTATATTATGTAAAAATAACATTACACTTTATTCGTGCGTCGGTCAAGTAAAACTGTGAAGTTATTATAAAATTTAAATATTTTACAAATTTGTCAACTTGGGGGTCGCGGTGGTGTGGTGGGTAAACCACTCGCCTCCCACCTATGCGAACAGGGCTCGATTCCCGGCGGGGTTCACTCCAGTATCTCGCATGCTAGAGTCGTACCGAACGATGTCGCTGGTCGACGGATTTTCCCCCGCCCCTTCACTGCGGCGCTGCTCCGCACTCACCTCACTCACCCTCATCGGCTCTCAAGACCTCGATGTTAATAACCGCCCACATCTCTTCAGTCACTCACTCGAAAGTGCTCAAGTACCCATGAGATGCCTATAATTTATCTCACAAAATGCTTCTGCTCTATCATTCCTGTTGCATCCCCGCCATTTCTGAGTTCATAAAACGTTCTTACTGACTCGTTCCTTTTTATGGTCGTTATACTGAATTTCATAAAATGCTCTTGCAATTATATGCTGCTTGGGCTCACCTTCGTTTCACATGCGCAACCACTAGTTCAGCTCTCGTAGACTGCTCTTTCATTCTCTTTCTCTCTTATAGTGGATTTTGCTCCTGACATTTCATTACAGTCGTGTATCCCCATATTTGAAACTATAAAAATTATCGTTCAATTATTTATTAAGTGTGACTTATCACATATTGCTTGTGTTAGGCTGAGACATGTTTGGTTAATCTATGTACACAGATAGTTATAAAGAATATCAAATCAAATATGTTATTAATTAAAACGGTTACCGAATTTAAATAAAACTTTCATAAATGATAAATATGAAGACACATGTCGATAATCTTGGATTTAAGTCTGCCAATCGGAACCAGTGACACGACAGCCTGGAAAGAGAAGATTATGGCATTTGCAACTAACACATTTTAATAAATGAAACAGAAGATAGCATTTGAAAAGTAACGCCCGTTACTCGTACGAAAAGAAAAAAAAGACTACGCAGAACCCAGAAAAATCAGTGGCTCATTCTGAAAACAGATTAGAAATTGACTGCAGGTGGCGTGGTATATGCTTGTGAGATTTTTGTGGACTCGACTGCATAACGAAGGACTAATACTACGAGAAAAAAAAACTGAACTTGAAAATGGTTGGTTCAATATGGCCTAAAGTGTTACTGACAGCAGTAGCTGTGGTTCAGAATATCAAGAACTTGAAAATGGTTGGTTCAATATGGCCTAAAGTGTTGCTGACAGCGGTAGCTGTGGTTCAGAATATCAAGAACTTGAAAATGGTTGGTTCAATATGACCTAAAGTGTTACTGACAGCGGTAGCTGTGGTTCAGAATATCAAGAACTTGGAAATGGTTGGTTCAATATGACCTAAAGTGTTACTGACAGCGGTAGCTGTGGTTCAGAATATCAAGAACTTGAAAATGGTTGGTTCAATATGACCTAAAGTGTTACTGACAGCGGTAGCTGTGGTTCAGAATATCAAGAACTTGGAAATGGTTGGTTCAATATGACCTAAAGTGTTACTGACAGCGGTAGCTGTGGTTCAGAATATCAAGAACTTGGAAATGGTTGGTTCAATATGACCTAAAGTGTTACTGACAGCGGTAGCTGTGGTTCAGAATATCAAGAACTTGGAAATGGTTGGTTCAATATGGCCTAAAGTGTTGCTGACAGTGGTAGCTGTGGTTCAGAATATCAAGAACTTGAAAATGGTTGGTTCAATATGACCTAAAGTGTTACTGACAGCGGTAGCTGTGGTTCAGAATATCAAGAACTTGGAAATGGTTGGTTCAATATGGCCTAAAGTGTTACTGACAGCAGTAGCTGTGGTTCAGAATATCAATAACTTGGAAATGGTTGGTTCAATATGGCCTAAAGTGTTACTGACAGCAGTAGCTGTGGTTCAGAATATCAAGAACTTGGAAATGGTTGGTTCAATATGGCCTAAAGTGTTACTGACAGCGGTAGCTGTGGTTCAGAATATCAAGAACTTGGAAATGGTTGGTTCAATATGGCCTAAAGTGTTACTGACAGCGGTAGCTGTGATTCAGAATATCAAGAACTTGGAAATGGTTGGTTCAATATGACCTAAAGTGTTACTGACAGCGGTAGCTGTGGTTCAGAATATCAAGAACTTGGAAATGGTTGGTTCAATATGACCTAAAGTGTTACTGACAGCGGTAGCTGTGGTTCAGAATATCAAGAACTTGGAAATGGTTGGTTCAATATGGCCTAAAGTGTTGCTGACAGTGGTAGCTGTGGTTCAGAATATCAAGAACTTGAAAATGGTTGGTTCAATATGACCTAAAGTGTTACTGACAGCGGTAGCTGTGGTTCAGAATATCAAGAACTTGGAAATGGTTGGTTCAATATGGCCTAAAGTGTTACTGACAGCAGTAGCTGTGGTTCAGAATATCAATAACTTGGAAATGGTTGGTTCAATATGGCCTAAAGTGTTACTGACAGCAGTAGCTGTGGTTCAGAATATCAAGAACTTGGAAATGGTTGGTTCAATATGGCCTAAAGTGTTACTGACAGCGGTAGCTGTGGTTCAGAATATCAAGAACTTGGAAATGGTTGGTTCAATATGGCCTAAAGTGTTACTGACAGCGGTAGCTGTGATTCAGAATATCAAGAACTTGGAAATGGTTGGTTCAATATGACCTAAAGTGTTACTGACAGCGGTAGCTGTGGTTCAGAATATCAAGAACTTGGAAATGGTTGGTTCAATATGGCCTAAAGTGTTGCTGACAGTGGTAGCTGTGGTTCAGAATATCAAGAACTTGGGAGGAAGCGATATCGCCGCATTCTCTTGGAGTGGTTCGTCACTGCACCGCTCTACTTGCTAAGTCTGTGTTTGACTGATACTGTTCTAACGTCTGTTCATACGTTGGATAAATCCCTCTCATTAAGTTGTCTCAAATTCTGTAATAATCAGGTCGGGAATATTTGTAGTCTTTTAATGAGCAAGCAATATTTGCGGCATGTCGCTCAGTATTAGTGAGAAGACGAGCCTTTTCCAGACCCTTTGTTATTAACTTTGCCGCCTCAGTGATGTAAGAGAAATTTATACAAACTTTCTGGCATTAGTAGACAAATTTCAGGGCTGCTCTATATCGTTTGGATGTATAAAATTCCCTCCCCCCCCCCCCCCAAAATTTTTTTTTTGAAATAATTATAAAAATATTATAAAAACATTTACATCATAAACATATGATAAATTAGTATTTGGTTGCATGACATTAAGTCGAAAACAGAAATTGAAACTTTAGATTGGCCTGTTTGTTAAGAAATTTTATCATTGTCTTTTTAGTTACCTTTAGATTGGAAAGTACTTTATTTAAAAACTATAATTGAATGTTTCTTGTAAATATGTAATATATGTGGTGTGCAGTGAATGTCTTATATGTGTAATTTTAGTCTAATTTTGACTAAATCTTTGGAATAAAAGCGAAAATTCCATATCATTATTTAGATTATTACCATGATTCTTCAGGCACACTGTGGCACTATGACAAACATAAGTAAATAATAATGAAAAGTTAAATTTATTAACACATAAAATTAGAAGTTTTAATATTTTCTGTTATTATATCAGGTGTATTAGGTAACATGGAATAATTTAAGTTATTTGAATGAGAATTTAAAAGTTTGTCAAAAAAGAAAAAAATTTATATATTTCCCAGGGCGGTTAACACTGTATACAGTATAACTTTCATACAAGCATTACTATTATAGAGCAACTAAGTACTACAGCCCTCCGCATTCCTCAAGGCCACAAGTCAAAGTCATTTGCGGCTCTCGGCTCCTGTCCTTGGAGGAGCGTTTTTCACATACTCGCTATGAGAGATGGTGAACAGTTAAATTATATTTGCCTAAATAGAATATGTCTAACAAATGCGTTGTAAATTATTTGTTTTCCTTAAAGTTTACAGAGGAAGATTTCTTGCGTATCTAGAATATTTCATAACTATGCCTCTTTCGATGAGGATAAAGCATGTCCAAGGACAGTTGTACGATACTACGCCATCTTTAAAAAGTGCTTGGAAATGAGAGAGAGTTATACAAAGAACTGAACTCTGGGCATTATTATAGAAATTATTCCATTGTCAGAAGCAGTAGGTCTAGTTTGTGCTTCTGCAACTGATGGATTATAGAGTGAAGACACACAAAATACTATTGTTTGTACGCTGTGTAAACAAAATTTTATTTTATTTTCTTGCCTTTCTGATAACATTGATCGCGTTTTTATATAAATCTAACATTTTCAGAAATATATATGTTGTTTATATTGACTGAATGTTTCCGGTCGCAGTATCCTAAATACGGGGTTATACAGAAAGTGGTTGTGAGCTGTACTCACCAATAAACCATGTCCAGTACGTGATGCCTCTCGTGTGTTGAAGGTGCAGCGGTTAACCTGCTCGCCTCCCACCGAGGCGAACCGGGTTCTTTCTACTCCCGGCGGGATCTGTCCGGGATTTTCGTACGTGAAAATCATGCCAGACGATGCCGCTGGTCGGTAGGTTTCCTCGGGGATCTCCCGTTTCCCCCTGCCCTTGCATTCCGGCGCTGCTCCATACTCACCTCACTTCACCCTTCGGCTAGACTTTGTCGTGTCTTCTTTGTAAACTAGTGGTCAAAGACTTCCTTGCAACTCTGCTACTCAATCATTGTTCTTTACAACACGGTTGTTTCCCGAAGCATATAAGACTTTTCATGTAGCTCTATGTTGATAATATACTATAAATCTATTGAATTTGTTTGTTGAAATTCAACGTTTCGTAAAATTTGCTCTAGTCCTTTAATAGTGTTACAAAAATAATCTTGGCAATTAGTTTCCAGGAAATTCTACGTAAAAATGCAGAAATGTTTTACAATGCATAGTTCCAGAGAAATTTTTTTCCTTTCCAATGCCTAACATTTTTGTCTCTGACTGAAAGAATTAATAGCAGTGTCCGTAGTCGTACAGTTGGCAGTCCCGGAACGCTTTGTTAGACTTTTAGGCAAAGTCAAATAATCAGATGAATATACTGCGACACTTTTGTCTAACATAAATATAGATTATTGGCATTTAAATGTTATAATTTATTTTGATAATCGATTAACTGAACTGAATAAGAAAGGAACAAAGTTAGCTTGACCGTGCAGGCAGGCAGTCATGCGCCGTAACAGACAACAGGCTCGGAGGGCTGCGTTGCAGTGTTGCCAACTGAACGAGGTAGGTAGGTCTGAGTTCCCACTGTGTTGCCAACTGAACGAGGTAGGTAGGTCTGAGTTCCCACTGTGTTGCCAACTGAACGAGGTAGGTAGGTCTGAGTTCCCACTGTGTTGCCAACTGAACGAGGTAGGTAGGTCTGAGTTCCCACTGTGTTGCCAACTGAACGAGGTAGGTAGGTCTGAGTTCCCACTGTGTTGCCAACTGAACGAGGTAGGTAGGTCTGAGTTCCTACTGTGTTGCCAACTGAACGAGGTAGGTAGGCCTGAGTTCCCACTGTGTTGCTAACGATGTAATTGTTTTATTTTATCGTTTGAAAGTGTTGACGTGAATACGTCTTTAAATTTGTAACCATAGTGGGAGGCAATCCAGAAAATCCGATGATATCAAAATCGGGGGATACAGTTTGTCATTGTAGCTCCGAATCAATCGTCTACATTCAACATTCAATTACGCCAGTTCGTTGCCAAATGATCAAAGAATATGTTACGTTGAGTGAGGACAGCGAAGCATTGCGAGGGGGGGGGGGGGCGTGGTGTAAGGGGTCGAGATTTGGAGTTCGTTTCGCAGCGTCTCATAACTTCCGTGCAGTATAGCTTTTAACTAGGAGACGCTACGACGCTCGTTTAGTTTCAATCGACAGCTCTCGTCAAGATCTATCGATCGTGTGTATAAAAACATTTGTGCGACATGGTTATGGTGAAATTGTATGAGTTAAATGTAAAAAATTTAAAAAAAATTAACACACTGTCGGCCTATACTATTCAAAATGCCAAGTCGAAATACAGAAATCGTATACGGTTGGAAAGAGCATCTCAAAATCAATCCAGTGATACCCATAGAACCCCATATGATCGAGTGAAGCGGTGCCGGGAACGTAAAATAAACATCAAGGCGTCCGAGCGCGTCAACGTAGACGTATTAACGCAAAACAAACGGCCGTGTGCCCTACACAGCCACACCCCTTGCTTGTCTATAAAATAACGTGTTCTCATTTCTAAACAAAGCGTGCACTAATTCATAAGTTGTTCGTAGTTGTGGTTCAGTTAAGAAGCAATTATTCATGACTGGAAATACAAGATGCCGGAGAAAAAAAAAAAAACAAATCTCAGAAAGCAGTTTAACAGCTCCACCACATTCATTACGGTGTTACCAGTTTTTGAACTACAAAGTCTTTCAGCAGTCGCTATTAAAATGATATCTTTGAAAACTCATAGTATATTACTCAGATGAAAGGAGTATCTTTATATCGTCACCGTGTGGAATAGATGAGAATTAATTATTTATGACATTCTAAGAATGGCTACAGAGGCGATAGTAGCACAAGGAGTCTAACGACAATCGTCTCTAAAGTCTCTAATGATATATATATGTATGTGTGTATATATATATAGATATATACACACACACACAAAATATGGCGCCAAACTCTCGCCCTGTATCCACTGCTCCTGCCGTGTGCTGTCAAATTTTCGCCTTCAAAAATATTGGCAAAACAATTTGAAGACGAAATACGATAATCAAATTTTTCCATTCAAAAAATTGGATCAAATAATTTTGAATATGTTTGAAAATGTGTCACACTTCAAGATTTTTTTTTTTCTTTTTACTCGAACGATCTAGTCTGATCTTTTATTTTAAAACTATTCTCACGCAAGGAAATGTTGTTCTATTTTTAAAAAAGTCGCTTGAAAAGAAGGAAATTCTTGAATATTTTTAATATGTAGCTGCAAAGACATTTTTGTAAAACAAAAAATTTTTCAATAATACCTCAAAATTAATTAAGAAGACAAGAGATATCAGTTGCCCTTGTCAAATTTTCTGCTAACAGTTTGTTTCATTGTATGCATAAGTAGTATGATTATGGAAAGTCTGCAACAAGGGGATCGGGGATCGGATTCGGATTAGCCCTGCCGCCATGTTGTTACGTCACCCGACCGCCATATTGCATGTACTTCTTCGACCTTTGTCCTGTGACCTTGACCTTAACCCCGATGACCTCTAACCATAAGAACCGAGAAAATTGCAAAAAATTCTAAAAAAAAGTACTAAAAAAAGTAATAGAAAAAAAATTAATTAGAAATCGTTAAAAATAAAAAAAAATTGTTTTGAAACTTTATTATTAAAACTTAAATTTAAAAATTATTTTAAAATTATCAAAAATCGTTAAAAAAAAATATATTTTATAAGGTTTTATTTTTAAAATGTTTTCATAAAAAAGTTTTTAACCCCTGCGGCTATTTTCCCCTGTTTTCCTTGAAATTTCCCTTCTGTCCCTCAAAATTTCCCTCAAAAAATTTTTATTTTAAAAATCGTTTTAAAATTTTTAATTAAAACATAAATTTCCGGTCCCCCCCCCCCCCCCCCCCGCCCCCCGCACGCACCTAAAATTACTCATCTCTGTTCGAATCCAGCAGACGACTGACTCCCTCACCTCTACCCCCCTCGCATATACTCATTCCTCCATCTTGATTTTTTCATTCGTCTTTTGTTTACATGCTACTGGAGGCAGCCATCTTTGCTTACATACTACTGGAGGGAGCCATCTTTGTTTATATATTACTGGAGGCGGCCATATAATTTTTTTTCGTACTTCATTTGTTTATATATGTTACTGGAGGCTGTGTTGTTGGGAGGCAGTCATGTTTTTTATTGTCATTTGTTTTATAGTTTGTCTCTCATCTTTATGCGACAACCCGATTGACACCTGATATAGGCCTGTACCGAATGGTGGCATTGACCAGTCCTGCAAAGTACTTAAATCTATTTATTATTTTTTATTCTTTTGTATAAAGCAGGAAAGGTTTTTTGAAATAAAACACAGCATATATTTTTTTACATAAAGTTTACTGTACACATAAAAAAAATACAGGTTTGTTAATATTCTTCGACGTTCACCACGCGATGTCCGCCTCGGCGACCCAGGAATTGTAGCGGGCAGGGAAACCCCATAATTTGAAGCTGGCGACACTCGAAAACGAGTAA
This sequence comes from Dryococelus australis, assembly GCA_029891345.1. Taxonomy (NCBI): domain Eukaryota; kingdom Metazoa; phylum Arthropoda; class Insecta; order Phasmatodea; family Phasmatidae; genus Dryococelus; species Dryococelus australis. Next base: position 155,251,433 of record CM057000.1, on the reverse strand, counting down.
ACTGTTACGGTGTGCGAACAGTCAGCTGCGCTCATGGCAGTATTTTGATGGTTCTGTCTCGGCAATTGTAAGATACAAGCAGGTCGTGAAGTATCAGGCAAAATGTGTACGTGTTGGCAGGAATATTTCCATGTGTAGTGAATTAGATCCTGCAGTCGATCACATTGGAGGTAATACGCTCATCCTGATTACTCAATTCAAATACCATGAGCGAGGCCGAATTATTGAACGTATCAGGGCTCAATATCGGGGATTGGGTTCGTCCATAATATGCAGTTTGGAATTGAGCGTACATCTGATATTACAGCAGGTACTGGCCATTTATAAAGTTCGTGTTCATGTCTACGTACGGGTAGCATTCCCTATTCAAAAATATTTTGACATTTTCTATTTGGCGTGTGTCAAACTGAGAACGACTCACTTACATTGTGCTATCTTCCGGTCTGTAGCCCAACAATGATGTACCTCGGTTTCTCAGAAGCAAACCTGGTCTTCGCCACCCAGTTAATTCACTGGCTTGCTGGCAATCAGGGGTATGTCTCCAGTTTCCATCACCTGAAAGCCACATCGATGTTTTTACCATCTTCCACATTCTGCAACATGGGTAGGCGTTCTGCAGTGCTCAACTGCACATGATGCAGCATCCATTCGATAGACTGTAGGTTCAGGTCCATTGCTTCCAGGTTTTCTCCAGTACCCACTATGGTATCCAAATGCGTATTGGTGAGCATTATCACCAGCTCCTGCTTCGAATTGATGATAATTCGTTTGTAGTCTTAGGAAAATCTCAATAGCTTGGAGAGCGGAACACATACTTCGAACATTCCTTCGGCATAAATGGGAACACTGTAACCATCTTCGATTCCCCAGCCTGCCACCTTGGCTGCAGGCAGCTCATTCGGCATGAGCGAAAGGTAATTTTTTATCGTTGAGGTTATGCCCACATCTCGCGACTGGTCCACCTCGGCACCGTTGAAAAAGTAGGCGATGTGATCGATCAGGTGAAGAATTCCATTGCTACTTATTTTCGTCAACTCTGGATTGGTCACATCTTCTTTCGTCAGAGTCCCCCTGATTCGCAGGAAAGACTTGCAAGGAAGAGTACAGATATCTTGGTGTTGGACTGCTATCCGAACCTCCGATGGTAGTTGTACGGCCCGATCAGGAACGGCTGGTACGCATGAAGTTCTGCCTTCGTTATGCTGTCTTCGAAAATGGTTGTTCTTCGCAGTTTAGGAAATCTTCCATGGCGATCGACCTCGTATCCGAGACTGCAAAGAATAAACTCGCTAGCATGTGTTAACTCTTTGGAGATCTGTGATGCACTGATGGTAGGTTTTGCACATGTTAACACCTTGGAGACCTGTGACGTCCTAATGGTAGGTTTTGTACGTGTTAATTCTTTGGAAACTTGTGATGTACTGATGGTTGGTTTTGGACAACACGTTCTTTTTTAGCTTCTGGTTGGTGTAAGTCTTATCCCTTTCTTCTCAAATGAAGGTGTAGGGTCATTTTTCGTTTCGAAAGATCTCGAACTCTCCGCACTGGTCGACGACTGTCACGACCACCTCGTGTGCTCTCTTCACGACGACCGGAATTTACATGATGCTTTGCGGTGCCACTATCAGTTTATAACCTGGAGGGACCATAGGCAAAAATTCGTGTAGTGTATTGCTCGGCCTGCCGTTGAAGCATGTGCTGCTCATCAAATTGCAGGTTATGCGTATCGCATTGACTGGCTAAATATTTATAGGCTGCTACGACATGTGTGTTCTACCAGCTTTGTAGATGCGAGGCTCGAACCCCAGCATCGGTCCGATGGTATCCGGTTTCGTAAAGTCTATATCTTCGTTGCATCTGAGAGTATTGGGATTCCCATGTAGTTCGAATTCAGTGTCGGGAGGCAGTGAATCTTCAATGCACCTTAAAATATCATTTATTTCATAAGCGTCAAGGGGTAGCGAAACTTCATGGGAAATATTACCACTTTTTACTATCAATGTTTGGTATCACTTTCATCAATGTTTGGTATCGCATTGTAAGTTTGAAAATCGACAAGGCCTATGTTCCATTCCCCTTCCAGGTCGAGTGGTGGAAAACGGTCCACACGCAGCTCGGAGCTACGACCCATCAAGGTAAGCATTATAGACATGACTGATGGTTTCCTTGCAGTTTATAACCTTTTCATACAGTTACTTGTACGAGCAAACCAGGAAGTGAAGGCACAAATATCCACAGTTCCACGTGTTAGGCAGCTGCTCCGTTTCGTAATTGTAAGTTAGATTACAATTTTTCAGGTACTCCTGCAATTCGGGCAGAGGGTGCAAATTCCCAAAACTATCATAATAGTCTGCATGTTTCGCCTATTTTACATAGGCTACCCAGTGCATTCCGGGCCCCAACTGTCGTATCCAGATTAATTACAGTGCATTCTTCTCTCTTGGGTTAAGTGGGCAAACCATCTCTCATAAACACTTCGTGAAAATGAGGTATTTTTAATTTGCGTGATAACGGTTCCAAATCCATATTCGTGTGCCCGTTTCTGTAGAGATTTCATTATTGTTTCTTCCTGTTGTGTCGCTTTTGCACACTTCCGCCTCCTACTGGGTATGGTCTTAGGTAGAAGACTTGCCCTTTTTTTTACCCATGGCGATAGCTTCCATACTTGCATTGTGTCTTTGGGCTTCGATCAACTGCTTTAGTTACTTCGATGGTGTGTTGACAGTTTGGGCGATACCACTTGTGGCTCCGATTAGGCCTCCAAGGGCTGCGAGTGTGGGCAAAAGCAATGGAAAAAATCCACCAGTAGATATTTTCTTAGACTTGGTGGTTTTTCTTCTTTTTGTAACTGCTTTTATTTTCACTTGTGCCTTTCTTTTGCTCTTGTCACCCATGCCCATCTTCACTTTGGCATTCATCAAGTAGGAAACACTCCATGCTGCTATTTTTTCCCCGAGCCCGGCATCTGATGATTTTATTAATTCGTCCGCCTTCTGTGCAAGTATATTGTCTGCCCGGTGTCTGGCTTGCAGATCCTTGTGCTGGAAATAGGCAATGTCGTGCTTCTTGCACGCCTCGTCAAGGGCGTTTATGCCTGTCTCGTTGCGTGACAGCATTTTAGCTAGCTTGGTTCCTAGATCACAGAACCTGTATCTGGGAATGTGCAGCTCGAATGGTGGATTGTTGATCAGCGTATAGACGACCCCAGTTCCAGTTCTGGTCTTACCACTTCGAGACATTGTGGTGAACTGAGCAAGAGAAGTATACATATTGCCCGTTTATTAATTTCGTTTCAGTATCATTCTTGACTTGGAACAGTATGGACATATCAAATATTGCAATGTGACATTTCAGTGCGATTTCTGCCAGAGACAGTTTACTCGGCATGATAACTTGAAGAGACATTATAAAATGTGCTTTATGTTATCAAGATGCTTGTATGTGCTACCTCCTCCCCCGATATATGATTTGAACCAAGTAGACGGAAACAGTATACAGATCATTAAACAAGAGTTACTCTACCCATACGCATTCATGCTGAAGATGAAACTATCGTCCACGAACTGTGGTGTGGAAGCCTATTTCCGAATACAGTAAGCTGCATCATCGCAGGGCCATCGGGTTGCGGTAAGATGTGCGTTCTACTGAGCCTGTTGGAAGAAGAGAATGGTCGCCGGTTCGGGAACATTTACCTATACATCAAATCGCTCCAGCAATCGAAATACTGGTGGTTTACATGAGTACTACAGGCCGTGGAAGGTATGGAATATTTCCCATTCAATGATAATAAAGCTGTCGTACCTCCGAATGAAGCACAGCGAAAGTCGATATTTGTCTTCGATGACATTGCCTGCGAGAAACAAACTTGCATTCAAGAATACTTTAGCATGGGGTGGCATGCATGCATGTGCGCACTGCGTATACCTCGGCCAGACTTATTCGTACATACCCAAACAGATGCTTCTCGATAATGGTAATGTGTTGGTGTTGTTTCGCATGGACGACACTAATTTACATCACGTTTGCGACGATCATGTAAATACAGATATGGCGCTATCAGATTTCGAACGTATATATTCTTTGTGCTGGAAAGACAAATACGTATTTTTGACGATCATACAAGGACTGGCCCCTATATAAAGGGAGGTACAGGCGGGGGTTCAATAAGTTCATTGCCAGCCGTCGAGAATGAGTTACAGCATATCGAAATTTGGGCAGAGTAGCCTCAAGATTCGCCATCATAAAGACAACAATGGCGGTTGTCTCGTACCAGGGGATGATGGAACTTGGGATGCCGGTAGAAGAGTAATTCGAAATGTTGGCGAACACGAACGACCTGGGGATGCTGCTACTAAACATTTTGTCCTCGAAACTGGTAATGACATCATCTTGGAACTGCGCAGAATGTGGGCTGAACTAAACACATTCTTTCGAAACTCTGTGTCCGAGCTCGGAGCGAAGATGGTGCGAGTGAAAATGGAGATCGTCTGCGATATGGTGGCCATGGACGAGCACATGACGAGTTTCTAAAGGCAAACCATCGACAGATTGAATGTAGAATCCGCACAAAATGAAAATAATTGGAAAAACCTGGAAGTATATATGATATATATGTTTGATAACTCGATTTTCCACCTCACCACGAAAACAGATATTCAAAATTACAGCGAACGACTGAGCAAGATCGAAAGTATGTTGGCGGAGACTCGTGACTAAAGTTATAAAAGAGATTGACAGTGAGAATTTTAATTCAGTGTGATGGCGGGCATTGCTAGCGAACTACATCGGGTGATTCAATCTGTCCACTCAAAGTATTTGCTCGCCAAGAGAGCCAAAATTTCACACGACCATATAAATTAAGACATTTTTAAGCCCATTACTCATCGTCTCGATGTACTAAGTGAGAGCTATGGAGCACCCATAGCCAAGCCTTTGCAGAAGCGGAAGCATGATGAAGTACAGTCAGATCAGGAAGATGGATCGGATGTGGATTTGCCATAGAAGAAGAATGTACAGAAGATACCCCTGAACTCTAATTCTTTGGCTCGACATTACCTCCTGCCATACACATCTTGTAATAATGATACAACGTACGATGTATACAGTCATAATGATAAATGGTTCCTCGTGCTGACAAAATAGAGTTTATACCAGGTGGAAGCATCCGAGTTCTACGTGGAACCCTCGGACTATACGAACTTTTAATTCGCAAGGAGCAAAGGGACTTTACAGAATCCAACCTCCTGGAATGCAAAACTTAGCTCGAACTCACATACACACTTTACCAAGTCAACGATCCCGAGACCGATGTATATAAGGATGAAGATCACAAAAAATTCTACATTCTTGCAGACCTCTTCAGCAGCCTAGCACTGAAAAGCAGTGAAGGTTTGAAGAAGAAAGATGACGGCAAGAACATTTATTATGTGTTTTGGGACGATCCGAATGAACTGGTCGATAGGCTGCAGCTACTGCTTGTTTCGCATGGTGTTGGAAATTACTCCCATTCCAACGAGATAGTTTCAATCATAGAAGAACTTAAGGAGGCAGGCTACATATGAATCGATTGAGTATCGCCAATTAACTACATGTGGCTGCCAGGTGCAACTACTGCTGTCACAAGGTCATGATTTGTGGGATGAACGATCTGTTTCAAGCCGACCTTGTCGAGATGATACTGTATGCTCAAGTCAACAAAGGCTACAAATACATGTTGACAGTCATCGATGCCCATAGCAAATTCACCTGGGCCAAGCCGGTCAAGTCGAAGAATGTGCGTTATGTCACCAGGGCCATCGCAGATGTGTTAAGCAAAGGACACATTCCAGCCAATTTGCAAACCGACCAGGGCAAGGAATTCTACAAAGCAAAGTTCAAGGCCCTGATGAAGAAACATATCCTAAATCATTATTACACATACTGTAATCTCAAATATTCAATTGTCAAGAGGTTCAACAGGACTTTGAAGGGCAAGATTTGGAAGCATTTGATGGCAAATGGTAGCTACAAGTGCCTTGAGCTACTGCCGAAACTTGTGCGCGAGTATAATTCTACAGTGCACTCGACCACTCACATGAAGCCCGAAGATATCAAGGACGACTCCCTGGTTCGGACTGTGTATGCTATTCCGAAGAGGAAAGACCCACACAAGCCTAAAGCCAAGATCGGTAACCTGGTGTGCATCTCAAACAAAAAGGTGTCTTCGAGAAAGAGTTCACAGCAAATTGGAGTACTGAACTGTTTCGTGTGCGACATATACGTAATTATGCTCCGAGGACCTACTATCTTGAAGAACTGAACAACGTACCCATCCATGGTGGTTTCTACACCGAGGAGATCTGGCCAACGAAGTTTCCAGGTGTGTATTTGGTGGAAAAGGTGCTGAAACGGCTCAATGGAAGTTCCTACATCAAGTGGTGGGGTTTCCCTGCCCGCTGCAATTCCTGGGTCGCAGACGGACATCGAGCAGTGAACATCGAAGAAGATTAATAAACCTGTACATTTTACTATGTGTACAATAAATTTTATGCAAAAAATATATATGCTGTGTTTTATTTCAAAAAACTTTTTCTGATCTATATATGAGAATAAAAAATAATTAATAAATTTAAGTACTTTGCAGGAATGATCAATGTCACCATTCGGTACAGGCCTATATCAGGTGGCATAATTGGGTTGTTGCACAAAGGTGAGACACAAACTATAAAACAAATGACAATAAAAAAACACAGAGAACTGTAACTAGCAAGATGGCTGCCTCCCAACATGGCAGCCTCCAGTATCATATATAAATAAATGATGTATGAAAAAAAAACAAATATGGCCACCTCCAGTAACATATACACAAATATTGTGGCCTCCAGTAACATATAAACAAATATGGATCCCTCCAGTAGCATGTAAACAAAGATGGCTTCTTCCAGTAGCATGTAAACAAATGACGAACGAAAAAATCAAGATGGTGGAATGAGTATATGTGAGGGGGGTAGAGACGAGGGAGTCAGTCGTCTGCTGGATTAGAACAGAGGTGAGTAATTGATGGTGTGAGGGAGACTTCCGGAAATGAAAGTTTTTTAATTAAAAATTTTAAAACGATTTTTTATATAAAATTTCTTGAGGGAAATTTTAAGGGACAGAATGGAATTTCGAGGAAAAAAGGGAACATGGCCACCGAGGTTAAAGACTTTTTAATAAACAAGTTTTTTAAAAGAATTTGTAATAAAAAAACTTCTCGAGGGGAATTTTTAATGGAAAAAGATAAATTTCGTGGGGGAAAAGGGGAATAATGGCCACAGGGGTTAGAGACTTTTTAATTAAAAGATTTTTAAAAGTAAATGTTATACATTTTTAAACAACTTTTTAATTTAATTTCTTATAATACATTTTTAAACGTTTTTTTAGTTTTTTTTAACGATTTTTAGTTCAATTTTTTGCTATAATTTTTTTTATGATTGTATAGAATTTCTCGCATTTTTTTTGTGTTTGGGGTCAGAGGTCGTCGGGGTTAAGGCCAAGTTCACGGGTATAAGGTCAAGGTTATCCTAGATGGCGGTCGGGCGACATAACAACATGGCGGCCGGGCGAATCCGAATCCGATCCCTGATCCCCTTGCCCCAGAATTCTCATAATCATACTACTTGTGTTCATTACAAAAACCAGTCAAATGTTGACTTTGACATGTAAATTTGCAGAAATCATTACATTTAAAAATGTTATTTATGAATAAAGTTGTCACGTGTAACATCTACTAGTCGTAGTCCTTCCACGGTTAATTCCAACTTTTCTGAAGCAATGCCTGCTAAAGTTCTACTTCCAGGATATTCCTCCACCATATGCAAACAAAGTTTAACCGAGTCTTAAAAACTCCACCAAAGGTACAGCGCTCAGCATTCGTGCGCACTCAAGAGTAATTATATTTTTCATAAGCACTACTTCTTCTTACTGGGAATAGTCAACAAACCTATTTTCTCTCTTTTTTATTCATATTAATTATAAATAAAATATTATAATTTATACATGAAATATTATAAAAGTGTAATTCAACCATAAATAAAGTACTTTTACGTAACATAAGTATAAAACGCTTGTAACATGGTAAAGACTGTTCACGTTAAAGTGAGCCCTTTTGATATCAACCTAAATAAAAAGTCACTGCCCCTGCCTGCATGCATTTTAACGGGCTCACTGAGTGACATGCGCCCAGTAAAGTTGGTAATGATGGATGGAAAGTAGTTCCACAACTTAACGTCGAATGAAAAGTGTTAGGTAACCATTTGTAATAACTTAAATTTCTTTCTTTCGCTTCCTGTTTTTTTAATGCATCGAAGTGTCAAAATTACTAAATTTGTAACATATTTACTTATCTGGTAATTCCACAGATTCACCTGAGCGACGCATGATTAAAGTGAATGAGGCCCATGGCAACGTTAATTTTACATAAAGCGGAAGAATACAGGACGTGCATACAATTAGATCTTAAGCAGGGCTTCCAAAAGTGCTCATTTTACCGTGAACAGCATATATATATATATATATATATATACATATATATGTGTGTGTTATATATATATATATATATATATATATATGTGTGTGTGTGTGTGTGTGTGTGCGCGCGTACGCGCGCGCGTGTGTGTGCGTGTGAAACAACCAAACACTACTGTGGAGTGATATTTCACAGGTTTGACTGAAAACGTGTACAGAAACCACAAATAGGCAGTAACAGAAATTGAAATATATTTTTTTCATGGCCAACGGCCTGAAGTTAGTGCGTGAGCCAGGGCAGGAGGGGGAATGTCACATACACTGTGCCTTGCTGCAGGGTCAGTTGTCGGCTGCTAGGGAACACGACCTGCTATGTCATGAGGGCGATCAGATCACGTAACGGTTGAGCCTTCTTCAGCGGAAACCAAACTGTTACCTCGCCGGGATGCTGTGGTCGCCAGATGCAGTACTCATTCCTCCAAGCCACTTTTGTCTGCAGCCTCCCTTCTCTTGCTGTTGCCTGTCAATGTTTTCAATCAATGGAGACTTCACTGCACAACTATATATAGCACATGCCATTTATGTAACAAGAAACAAGAATTACGCATAACGTGTTTGAGGGAACCTTGTAAGATTTCATCTACACATTTCATAACATTTACAGCATATAAATTTAAGTACTTATCATAGTTAAATATCTTTCTTGATTATTTATACCGAGATTTAAAAAAAATGGATACGGTCTGAAGGTTCTCTGAACCCTAAAAACATCAGTCACGTCATATTGTTATTTATACTCTATACAGGATATTTACCACCAGCTTGGATACAATACGATATTTAATAACAATTTAAATTATTACTTTATGAAAAATTAGGGCCCGTTGAGGTCCAGTATGCATAGTCGTGTAATATAGGTTCTTTTTGGCCAGTAGTGTAATACAGTTATCCCCTTATTGCCAGAATCTACAGTGTATTGTTTGTTTACATTCGACTTGTACAGGAAAGACAGCAAGAAAGAGGACCGTCCCTATACGACACTAGCTAGTATACAAGTTATTGTGTGCTAGTTAGTAACTAGCATACTCGGAGGCCATTCACAGGATGCAAGTCTGGGTGTACAGTACAGTAAAATCGTCACCTTCTTGTACAAGAAATATTACCGCGTGAACTAGGCTTAAGAAGTGTGAAATGCTAGTAAAGTTGCGCATTGTCCTCGAGCCCCTGGGGTCGTCGATAGTCCTGCAAGCGATAATTCAACTCGGCGAAGGAAACAATCCCCGTAAAAGGGAGTTTCTTGTAGATGAACCGACTTCCCAGTTTTTATTTGTATGACTGTTGTGGCGGAGTTTTAAAGCATTGGCCGGGATAAGAATTTAAACAAGAATACTTTGATGATAACTGAATCAGCGTCTTCAGTTTCAACTCGTTAGTAGATGCAGCAGATTTGGCTGAAAAAAAAGTATATAGAAATTAGGAAAGATATGCACCGGAATAATAAATGCCAAATGCAGTTAATGCATGAATTCCGGGGAAAAAACTTAATTAATATATACGTTCTTTTTTTAAATATTTTTATATATTTTTATTTTAGCACGTGGATGATTTTTCTGGGTATAACTGTGCCACACAAAATTCAAACATTGGCTTCAACTTTGAACCATTATTTGGCCCCGTTCTAAATTATTTATACTGACACAATCTCTGTGATTTTGGATTTATCCGTGCTTATTGTTGCGTTTTGTCTCAAACGAATTATTTAAATATAGTATTACTTGTTCTATAGTTAATTATGTTTTGGACATACCATGTAGCTTTATTGGTTTAAACCTATTACGTTTAGAACTATTTGTCATTTAGTCCTATAGAACAGTCCTATAGAAAACATAATTAAAATCACCTATACCCATGCATCACATATTTGAAATGTATTCAGAGTAAAATCGTTTTGACATGGTCTGGTCACCAACCTCCTTCCAATATGTAACATGTTGAAACCAATGTCAGTTTGGTTTCCGTGGAAAACACTTGATCCCGAATACGTCATACTCGACACGTTTCAGTCCAGATCGAAGACGCGCTAATTGTATTGTTTTCAGCCATGTTTGATGATACTAACTTTATAAATGGTGACGTTATAACTTTTAAAGTTATATGTGAGCTCGCTAACAACATGTCCGATCTGAACCGTTGATGACAGTACACAACGAGAACAGAAACTTTCTGATAACCTCTTTCGTCCGACGTTGTGGGAAATAATGCCATTTGAAAAAAAAGACCTTACATATCATAGGTCAGGAGTTCTTCATTTTATTTCTACCCAATTTAACTTACTAACTACGATCGACGTTTATGAATTTCTCGTGGTTCAGGCACTTATTTCAAAATGATGATCATACAAAGTTTTAGGAGTATAAATATTATTTCTACAGCCAATGAAACTTAGTAAACTGGCAGTAGCATTCATACCATTTACATATTAACTAGTAAAATTGCATATTTTCCGCACAGAATGCACATTTTTTGACGGGTTGGTGAGTATTGAAGAGTGCGGGATTAAGTTTGAGCTCACTTTTACACCTGTCCCTAATGTTTTACTTTATCGCCATGCATATAATAGTAATAATAATAATGCCTTTACTAAGGTTGCAAAATTAAGGTCAAATGGTTTATTCTGCAATTTAACCACCGTAGATTGGTTTACAAACACGTATGAAAATGGGACTGATAATAACAGGCCAATAACAGAAAACATTATGACATTGAAGAAAAAAAGGCCTAAACTAAGAAAGAAAAGTATAATACACAAGAAAATAATGATAATGCAGAGATTACAAAAAATTCTTATGTAAATGTTCATTACACAACTTCACACACACACACACACGCGCAGATGAAGCTATAAACTTATGAATATTGCTTCACACAGATAGGGCAAATGTTTTTACACATTTATTCACCACTTCACACATGCTAAAAACAAGCATGCGGTAATAGGCGTGTCAAATGTAAACACGGTTTGAGGAGGAACGATATGACACACTAGGGGGAGTGTTTACCTTTACGGCTCGCCATACACAGATGTTTATGATACTTGATTCTATAACCCCTCCTATCAGTACAGTCATACTTAGTCGTTAACTTCAGGTAGAAGTATAATGTTATGCTATAAAGTCTTGTCCTACAGTGTGTTTGGTTGTAATTGTTTACATCTGCGAAATAATGTGTATGTTTACAATTTGATTTTAAATATTATTTTATTGAGCCTCTCCAGGACAATTATCTCTCATGTTTACATTAGTTTGCCATATAACTGATAAATGTTTACATTCATTTTTAGACCACATTTTATATAATTTCTGAATTAATATTTTGCTGAATATTCCAGTCATTATCATACTACATATGAACATTAGGTTGTGTTTTTTCTGAACCATTACGTCAGTTTAGGAATATACCTCAAAAGGTTGTTCAGAACTTTACTCTTAGCTTACACTGCCTATTGGGCTATGGAACCAAAGAAGAATTATTTGAGCTATTTAATTCCAATTGACACGTCATGGGATATGATGTCAGTTTTGTTATACCTTGTGTAGAACGTTGACTTCGGTATGTGAACCAGTATAGGCCTTTTTCTTCACCGTAGATAAATATGGTGTTACTAGATCGGTATCTCCTATGTTAATATCTTTGACCAAAAGCGCGCTGCGATCGTAGCGCCTTGCGCCTGGTCATGAACTAAAGATCAAGATGGCGGCCGGCAGGGGGGAATTCAAATACAGTTTAATGACGGGGAATTCAAATGTAATTTTTGGGCATATATATATATATATGATGGTCAGTGGAATTCCTATAGAGATAAATATGTTTCTGTGTAGATAACTATATTTGTATAAATAAATTTATGTAAATTAAGTGCATATATAAATACATTTTATATATAATATGTATAATATAAACATATTTATAAAGATATTTGTATAAATAAATATATTTATATAAATTAAGTATATGTACAAATATATTACATGTACATATATATTATATATTTTTATATAAACCTAATTTATATAAATATATGTATTTATACAAATACATTTATATACATAGATACATATTTATTTGTATAGTAATTCCATTAATCATTATTTTAATTCATGACCATCTGCAGTTTCATTTCTGGCGCATGTGTTTTTATTTATTTTCGTCCTTTCCTCTAATTTTTTTTTCTTCAGATTTTATATGTTGCGGAAATTCATACTTTTATACTAGATTTACATTGGCGCGACAGGTGTGGCGTGGCTGTTTATTGTTGTTTTATTGAAAATACTGTGATGCGATGCGACACCAAAAACAATATTTTGACCACTAATGGCTGAAAATACGAAAATGTGTCAGAACGCTACCTGTGTGTTTACCAAAATGAATATATAAGAATAACTAACACAACATAAACCACATGAATGTTATGTTTGGTAGTTTTGTAAAGAATGGCATGGGCCTAACTCTGTCAATGTATGATATAGCAAGGTTGGCATTCCAACCTCTTTTATTTTCGCGTAGTTATGTTAGTTTGGGTCCTGCTTCTTTTATTTCGAGGGGAAAAGGAAACAGTGAGGGAAAGGGGACTTTAGTTTAACGTCTTTCGTGAGACAGCATTGTTTTGATGTTATGAGTGAAAATCTCAATGAAAAAACAAAACGCGACATATATGTCGCTGTCCGTATTCGTACAGATACCGCAATATACACACACGTCACATACTTTGGCCGAAGTTAACCTTACACTCGTTGCATTTTTTATATAGGCAAATAAATATTATTTACACACTACAAAAGTGTTGAAAGTACGACTTTTTACAGTCATGTACCTTTCAATACATTATTTACAAAACACGCAAACTGTTTGTAAAATTCCGAATCTCTTGAAAACATGTTTTTCTATGGAAATCATTACAAGTTTACTTCACTGAAGTCACATTTGTTCGTCACTAGCTTTAAATAATTTATTTGCAGAATCATTCAGTAAAATCGACACTGCGCACATTTCCTGAAACCAACAAACTTAAACACGTAAATTAGATTTGTGTCGCTGCACTGCGGACGGCAGTTAAGAAAAATGGTAGGAACGAGCAGTTTTACGAAGCGGTAAACACAAACCAATTAATATTACATTTAACTCAAGACAACACTCTACAATGGTACCTACAACCAACTACGTTTAAAGAAAGCAGAAAAAATAATGAACTACAGATAAAATAACCCTACAACACCAACAAGATAATATCTTCGCATGTTATCACAAATGTTACCAACTTAACATTGCCATCACTCTTGCAGCAAGAAAATACACTCGTTTATTGACGATTGTCGTGCCTGAGGTTTCTGTCGCGTTGTCCCGAAATAATTGTCTGTGATTGGGTGAAATATTTCTGGTACAAAATCTGTGTGTATTTTTTGGGCTTGCTTATATTACGCGTAGGATAATTGTCTATAATATTTGATGCCAATTTTATAATCACCCTTTTATTTAACCTGCACTTGTATTATGATACATAGAAAGAATAAAACAAAATACAAAATGCCAGAAACCGTACCACTCAAGTCTACTCAAACAAACGACAAATTTAACATACATATGTAAGTAGAATACAAGTACAAAATCTTTAAAAAATTCTAAGACACACACGCCATAAATAGTACATATCCATACTATACTATAAAATTAATTTTCTAGTAGCAATTTTGTTTACTTTAAATGCTGAGAGAGGCAATATATCCTAAGTATGTATGGTGTGAACTGTGTGTATATTTACAGCATCACCCTTCCTCCTACTAAGTACACGTAGGGCCTAATGAACTTGACCCATTTCTTTTCATATAAATTAATCTAAGATAAATTTATAAAGATGATATATTTGTATAGCGAGTTCATGGTCAAGTGAGCACTTTATGATGCAGTCTCATCAGACATATTTAAACCAATAAAAACATTTCACTATGTAATTGGCATTTTATTTAGAGTATGGGGAAATGTATAAAATGTGACAACAGGAATCAGTTGTCTACTTTGAGTGTGGCCATGATTTAAAGGTGAGCGAAGAATTTGTCTGGAATAAATTGTTGAAGATATAACTGCATGGTAATGTGATCAAGGAACTAGCATTTAAAGCCTGCCTCCCTGCCTGTGTGTGTGTGTGATGTTTCAATGCCTGCATGTGACCAGTCAGCTACAATCATGTGGTAACTCCGTGATTGGCTGGTCGGTGTCTGCATGAAGTATTAATGGTGTAATATGATTAGTTCAAAGTCACTATAACATCTCAAAGGGTTCGCATATGCGTATATTAAAAGCAGCAGGGAGGTAGGCTGTGAGGTTTACTGTGACAACGGCTGACGTAAAAGATACATCGTCTCAGCTAGCTTCTGCATCTTTGCATTGATCTTTTCTCGAGTTTTTGTTTTCAAGGTCATTCAAGGTCATGTGGTCAAGGTGGAGATTGATTGCATCTAATATGATGGCAGTAGTCTGTAATGTATTATGCTTGCTAAATTTTATGTAATTTTTTTCTCGAGCTATTGTTTCCAAGGTAATTCAAGGATATGATGTCAAGGTTGAGGTAGTCTGCATCCAATATATCAGTAGTAATCTGTAATATATTATACTTGTTGGATATTATGGATTTTTCAAGTGTTTTTGTTTTTAAGGCCATTCAAGATCATGGGGTCAAGGTCGAAGCAGTCTGCATCTAATATGGTAGTAGTAGTCTGTGATGTAATATGCTTGTTGACTTTTATACATTTTTTGGAGTTTTTATATAATTAAAATATAAAATGTCCGGAAATAACTTTAATCAGAAAGTATTGCGTAACACACCATTGTAGTATGTTTATGATTATACATAATTTTTTCGAGTTTTTGTATTCGAGGTCATCTAAGTTCATGGGCTCAAGGCCAAGGGTCATCGGTCAGAGGGTGAAAGGGTAAAAAGGGTCAAAGAGTTAAAGGTCTTCCTCCTCCTCTACTTCCACCCCAATATCCACTGCTGCTTCCACCTCACATGATGTCTCAGTGCCTTCATGTGATTGGTCAGCTGATATAATGCTAGACATGTATGACATCTGTGCTTAGGATAAGTATAATTTTTAACTGCTCTATGGTATATTATGTTATGTAATGTTATTTGTGGTTTTATTGCCTTTAGTAGGCTTAGATATGTTACTTTGACAGACGGTAAGACTGTTTGTATTGCAGATTGGTCTCGACTATAAATTTGCTTGGTGCACTTGGGTTAACGTGGATGGTATGGTTGGTAATATTGGGTTATATGTTTTCCTGTATATCTGTATTGCGATTGTGTATGTAAGTCGAATGGTGTGGACAGTATGAGTGTGTCGGTGAGTCCTGTAATGCTAAGGCATGATTGAGTTATATTGTTTGGTATGGGTGGTCGGTGAATTTTCGAATGTCAGTCGGCATGGTGGATGGTATGAGAGGAAGTTGATTGTATCACTGGTATGGGGTGTATGTTTTGCTTTGTATGGTCTGCATGGACGAATGGATGAGGCATGCTAGAGGTATAGTGGGTTGTGTGGTTGGTAGGTATAAGTGGTGTTGGCCTGCAGAACAACTAGAATAGGTATCAGGTTATGAGCTGACCTCAGCTGTATAGTTGCTTGATGCAGTAGAGTTATGATGGATATTGTGGTTGGTGTATTGGGTGGCGCCGTTGAATATAATTTTAATTTAGTTTTAGGAAATGGGGTGTTGGGTGGTCCGGTATGACTTGGGTTATAATGGATGGTTGGTTAGTATGGTGGTATAGTGACTAGTGTATATTTGGCTGGTGTAGTCGAGTAGAGCATTATTATTTTTATTAATATATTTTTAATAAGTTTTTAGGGTATTTAGATTTTTGGGATTTTTTAATTTTTTCGGGTTTCAAGGTTAAGGTTCACCGGGGTCAAGGTCACCTGGATCCGAGATGGCGGTTGGGTGACTGGTATGACAGAGCAGGAGACAATAACAATCCTATATGACAGTCGAACAAAGGTGAGTAATTTGGAAACGAATTGGTGGTTGTATCCCCATCGTGAAATCTTTGCCTGAAAATAAGGGTGGTTCCGAAAGGTTTTTTGGCTAAAATATGCGATTTTGAGGGGGAAAAGGGGAAATAGTTAGGGAGTGGAAATTTTTAGGAAAAAAGGGAAAAATTGTTATTGATGAAGTGTTGAGTCCACACCGATCCACTCTTCTGGTTACACGTCTACCTGAGTCACTGATCCACCTCACCAGCCCCGGCTGAATATGGCCTTTTGGGGGTGATTTCTTTATTTTGCAATTCTAGCACATGACTCATTATTTTCACCATTTTTTTTGGTAGAAATGGGAAATTTTCAGGAAATAAGTGATTTTTGGTTAAAACATACGGTTTCTGAAGTGATTTTGGGTAAGAAAATTATGTCCTGATGGGTTTTTTGGGTAGAATAATTGATTTTGAGAGAAAAACTGGCCGACTCCCTCAGTGCCTCGAGCTCCATCCTGAATCATGAGAAATGAGGGAACTTTGCCTATTACTTTTCAATGTCTTAATAATTATATTTCAAAAACATTCATGAGTAGTATTACAATGCATAGATACCTCAAAAATCGATATTTTTGTACGCAACTGTGTATAAGCAAATGCCAGTCGTTATTATATTACGAGTAACGAAAAGAAGCGCAATGAAACTAAATGGCAGAACAGTATTCATGCCAATGTTTGCAGTATACATCCATAGTAATAGCTGTCACTCGATGCCAGTTTCGTGAAAATTCGTCCAACCACGCAGGTTTTCAATCGCGTTTGCTAAGGCATACTGTTTTGGTTACGAAAATAATTTCTTTTCATATATAAAATTTAAATACCTGCACTGATATTGAATGAAAATTCACCATAACACGAAAAAAAACAATACCTAACTGATTTAAAAGTATTTAATGAAACAGCATCCACACATTTAATATAGTATGTAATTTGGGGCCAAATTAATTGCCTTGGAGGCTAGTCGTGGAATTTATAGGCTGTTCACAGTAAAATGAGCACTTTTGAAAACCCTGCTTAAGATCTACTTGTAAGAGCAATGTGTATCCTTGCGTCATATGTGAAATTAGCATTGCTATGAGTCTCGTCACTTTATTCATGCGCCGATCAGGTGAAACTGTTAAATTATTAGCAAAGTAAATATTCTACAAATATGGTAATTTTTTTCACTTCGATGCATAAAAAAACAGAAAGCGAAAGAAATAATTTAAATTTTCACAAATGATTACCTAACACTTTTTATTCGACGTTAAGATATGGAATTACTTCTCATCCATCGTTACCAACTTTACTGGGCGAATGTCACTCAGCGAGCCATTTATAATATATGCAGGCAGGAGGCAGTGACTATTTTCTAAGGTTAATTTCAAAAGTGCTCACTTTATCGTGAACAGTCTTTACTTAATGTTGTTTAATTGTAGCGCATTTACATTTCACAAATGCCTCCCAATGCAGTAGCCAAATTTTATCTACGTGTTATCTGATAATTGCAAAACGACAAATATCCACTGATAATTTTAAAATGACGTTGCACTTAGTACGTTATAATTATTTGACAAAAGTTCAGACTATATGTTAGTTCTACAGAATATGCATTTATTGCATATTTCTGTCACAGTAAAATTATTATTAATAACTTTAATACTAATTGTTGACAAACTAATGGACAAGGGGGGGGGGGGTGTTACAAGACACTACCCTCCCCCTCCAGGCCCGCGCCTATTTCATAACTATTTCAAAAATTATGTTTCATTTAGGGAGAGGGATTTCGTATGCCATCGCTTTAGTAATGAGACTGTACAACTTTCAGCCAGTGAAACTATTTTACATAATAAACACAAATATTAAAACCCCTTAAAAATAAACGTTGTGTACAAACAGTAGCCCACAGGGTGCAGACATTGTGGTCTGTCTGCTGGACTTGTATCTGTCTAGCTTTCCGCACCTTAGGTTTTGTCCCCGCGTTAAGTAAATACTTCTTACGCCACTGTTTGTCTAAAATATCTTATCTCTGCCGACGATATATAGAGCCCGATTTAAACTGCTTTGTCACAAGCAAGTTACTTATGAGTAATGGAATATTTACACGCGGTTCGTTGGCTTGGAGTCCTGTCAGCACGAGGAAAAACACTCTCCTTTCCATAAAAACCAAAATTCACGTCTAGCCATAGTACATTGCATTCAAACAGCAGTAGCAGCAAGAACGACATATTTAACGTTTACATCTGATTGACAAACGCTATGAAATTATTGTACACGTTCGATATAGTACAGAGTCGAGAGAAGGTTTTTCATTCATAATTACTACCATTAGGCCTATAAATTTTACATAATTAGGCGAACAGCAAAATTAGCAACAGTTCCATTTTTTTTTGTAGTAAACCGGAATGTAAAATTCCACGTATTTTATCATGGTTTGGTGGAAATGGGAGATAAGTTGAGACACTACAAAAACGCGAAAAAATTTTCACCCAAGATATTTTCAACAAACCCTCTGCCTGGTTTACCCTTTTATGATAGGTTGATCAAGTTCATCACTCGGCTAAGTTCCTCGCAGATTAATTACAAAATCTCTGCTTTTGTATGTCAGAATCGCCACTGGTTCAATGAAATGTGCTGGTAGCTTTATAAAGAAGTGACACCCAATAACGAAACAAACCTACAGAACTTGTGGACAGTACGTTAAATCATACGCAAGAGTTAACTTTCGCGCGATAAACCATCATCTCTAAGTTAAAAATTTGTCATTGGTTGTTTATCATCTCCATGAACATCTTCGGTAATGACGGAGTCCAACAATTTTGTGGATTTAAGTCATGTTCAGCACTGTCACAACATTTCGAAAACTTGATGTACAAATGGCAAGTGTCTTTAGTTGTTTGCTCGTCATATGCAGGCTAGTGTGACAAACTTGATGTACAGATGGCAAGTGTCTTTAGTTGTTTGCTCGTCATATTCAGGCTAGTGTGACAAGCTTGATGTACAGATGGCAAGTGTCTTTAGTTGTTTGCTCGTCATATGCAGGCTAGTGGGACAAACTTGATGTACAGATGGCAAGTGTCTTTAGTTGTTTGCTCGTCATATTCAGGCTAGTGTGACAAACTTGATGTACAGATGGCAAGTGTCTTTAGTTGTTTGCTCGTCATATGCAGGCTAGTGGGACAAACTTGATGTACAGATGGCAAGTGTCTTTAGTTGTTTGCTCGTCATATTCAGGCTAGTGTGACAAGCTTGATGTACAGATGGCAAGTGTCTTTAGTTGTTTGCTCGTCATATGCAGGCTAGTGTGACAAACTTGATGTACAGATGGCAAGTGTCTTTAGTTGTTTGCTCGTCATATTCAGGCTAGTGTGACAAGCTTGATGTACAGATGGCAAGTGTCTTTAGTTGTTTGCTCGTCATATGCAGGCTAGTGGGACAAACTTGATGTACAGATGGCAAGTGTCTTTAGTTGTTTGCTCGTCATATTCAGGCTAGTGTGACAAGCTTGATGTACAGATGGCAAGTGTCTTTAGTTGTTTGCTCGTCATATTCAGGCTAGTGTGACAAGCTTGATGTACAGATGGCAAGTGTCTTTAGTTGTTTGCTCGTCATATTCAGGCTAGTGTGACAAGCTTGATGTACAGATGGCAAGTGTCTTTAGTTGTTTGCTCGTCATATTCAGGCTAGTGTGACAAGCTTGATGTTCAGATGGCAAGTGTCTTTAGTTGTTTCCACCTCATATGCAGGCTAGTGTAACAAACTTTGCTCAACATATGCAGGCTAGTGGGACAAACTTGATGTACAGATGACAAGTGTCTTTAGTTGTTTGCTCGTCATATTCAATCTAGTGTGACAAACTTGATGTACAGATGGCAAGTGTCTTTAGTTGTTTGCTCGTCATATTCAGGCTAGTGTGACAAGCTTGATGTACAGATGGCAAGTGTCTTTAGTTGTTTGCTCGTCATATTCAGGCTAGTGTGACAAGCTTGATGTACAAGTGGCAAGTGTCTTTAGTTGTTTGCTCGTCATATGCAGGCTAGTGTGACAAACTTTGCTCGTCATATGCAGGCTAGTGTGACAAACTTGATGTACAAATGGCAAGTGTCTTTAGTTGTTTGCTCGTCATATGCAGGCTAGTGTGACAAACTTGATGTACAAGTGGCAAGTGTCTTTAGTTGTTTGCTCGTCATATGTAGGCTAGTGTGACAAACGTGGGCTGACTAGAGTCTTCAATGTGAACGCGAGAAAAGCCAGCATACTGTTCTATGGGTGTTGTGCACAGTTGATGTACTCACTTGTTCCTAATGGCGGTGGCCTAGCCTCTTCTGTACTGTAGTGGTTGACACGGTCCAAGTATAAGCGGCGATGGTATAGTCTATTCACAATTTCTTGACACTCTTTGAATCAAACCTTTGAAAAGTCATCCCATGTGCTTCCTAAATATGCCATGTGTCCGAACCGTTTTATACTTGCAATAACATAAAAATGCCTTATTTTTTATTACATTTAACTTATAATTACATTTTATATTTAATTTATAGTAATTTATTTATAACTAATATTAATAAAACCGGCAGAGAGTACTTTTGTTAAGACGTGAAATTTTATATTTTAACATGTTTTATGTGTTTACTTGCAATGAAGTGAATGCTGGTTACCATACGTATATTAGTTTGCTAGGTTTCCTGCAGAAATGTTGAACACTTGAGATATTCAACTTGTAAACAACTGTTTACTGAATATTTAGTAATCCTGAGCTTTTATTAATACTGTCGGTTTCGTCAAGACCAGCCAGGGCCAACTGCATATGGCACTCACGAGTAGGTTTACGTATAGCTTAGTGTCAGTGTGATGTCCTTTTTGATATTCTCCACTCTCACGAACACTGTGATTTACATACACAACAATGAAACAACACATATAAAACTTAGTGAGACTAAGCTGAACAGCTGGCTTGCAATAACTCAGTGGGAAAACCTATGCTGCATCTGGTGCAGTCCTCAGCAGGTAAGTGAACAAACTTATTACTATTGGCACCCTCTAGAAAATTAACATTTCACACGTACACCATTTGTGTAACAACAAAGCAGGCAATTGAAAACTCTAATGAACACATTATATGTTATGCACTGAGTAAGAAACAGGTTATCTTAACACTACAACAGAGAAGATGACACGACACATACTCCCTGTGGATATTATTCATGTATTGACCTTTTTTTCATTTCTCTTGTATTTGGAATTGTTTGATATAAGGAATAGTTAAAAATCCTGATAGCAATATGAGCCAAGCTAGAAAGACAATACACTATCCTAACAACGTTAAAAGTGGTAATGCCTCGCCTACTTGAAATCTCTGATGGCTGCGTAACGTAACTTGCCAGTATCTAATAATAATTGTTTCAAAAATGATACATAAAACTGTTTCATGTAGCTAATATTACTTTAAAATTGTTGTTCTCACTAAACAGTCTAGCTCTGCTCTGGTAAAAGTCACTATTATTTCAAGTTTTGCAGTGGGCGTAAATGTGATGCAAACTTCCGTATTTATAAAAATCAAAATGGCGTCGCTTGCTTACTGATGCCAATGGAAATTGAGCTGATCCAAACTATTAAGAAAGTTATATCTTGATGGAAATGTCAGATCGCAGCGTAGGACTTATCTTTTAGTTCACCAACTGGATTGAAGGTAGGATGTTCTCGCAAGAAATGGTGTAGCAGGTTAGGGTGATTATACGTGAAGCTCAGCTCTACACAGACGTAGACGACGTATTTAAACTAGCTATCTTCTGATTCTCACTCTATTGCTGGTTTGCAAAAATTATAGTTGGATGCTGCTAGCGAAGAGAGTATTATGCTCTGCTGGCTGGCGCTAGCTTGAGGAGGTCTAAGGCGCCAGCCAATCAACAATCAGGGTTTAAACTTGCGGGCCAGTTGGGATCAAAACTATTTAAACCACCCACACGAACCTCTTATAACGGCCTAAATGCGGGAAAACAAAAGAATACGTGATCTTGGAACTGAGATACAATACAATAATTAATAGAAACACTTACAAAAATGAGATCACACACAAAACAAATATTAATTATACAAAAATAAGTACAAAATGAAAAATGAACTAGCCAATCCAAGTTAAACATAAAATATTGCCATCATACGGCTAAGTATAATTTAACTTGCATGTGGAAGAATGAAGCGTTTATTTGGTAAAACTAGAAAAAAATTTGTTGCAATTACTCATAAAAAAAAAAAAAAAAAAAGCAAGTTGAAGGAGACGAGAGATTTGGACGGCTGTTAACAAGGTCTTGAGACCATAAAGCAAGATCATCATAAGAACTGTGATTGCGTACAATAAATATTAATAATAATTTTTACAAATATCTATAACAATCCATTTCAAACATAAAAGTTGCAATTTTTAAAAATGAAACGAATGTGTATAAAATCAATTTTTATAATATATCTCAATATGACTACAAAATTTTTATTAAACACAATTAGAGTAATTATTACGATGGTCTTAACTTGATGAAAGTTTCCTTGCAAAATGTGCTTTCTGAAGCTTCCATAATAGAATACGCTTAAATTTTTATTAAAAATAAACCAATTATTTGATTTTCATAGTATTTAAATAAGTAAATACTAGCAAAATGTGTCACAGGGTGCATTCTTTCTGCTTTGATATGCAATTTGAATGGTAATTCTTTAACGACTGGTAGTGTGCTTACAGCTTTACTGCTTGTTGCAGTGGCGTAGCCAGAATTCTCTCAAGGGAGGGGTTGCACTGACCGAAGCGAAGGGAGGGAGGTAATAGCGTTGTTGGCAGTTCTGACGCACCTGTTTATTACAACAAATACTACAGTAAAAATTACTTCCCAATATGATCAAATGCATAGTATTTTTAAACAATATTTTAAAACTAAATGATAAGGCTTATTGATAGTTTTAATACTAAGTGTTGGCAACCTTAAGGTCAAAGAAGAGGTCGTTACAACCCACAGAAACCTCCCCCCCCCCACAACGCCTTGCTTGACAACGCTCCTAGCTTCCTGTACAGTAGGGAGACGTGATCTATTGTTGCAAGTCACTAACCCCCTAGCCCCCAATATTACATTCTTAGTTTTCTGGATTGATTATATAATTAAAAACGAAAATTCTGACAGTGCCAGCCTCCTCCAGTACCCAACTATCTGTCGGCTTTACACTGCTGTATAGACATAGGTAACGATTGAAGCGTGATTACCTCGCAATATTAATTCCGCCAAAATTTGTCAAAGTCAGTATTGTGACGTAAACACGAGTTCGTAGTCGAGTTGCTACGTGCAAGGTAACAACACAATTCATTATTCCTGTCACAAGTCCAATTTATTTTCTTAATTCTTTTTCGGTTTCGAGTAATTTGGAAGACTGCCAAACGTCAGAAATTTCAAACGTAAGTTAAGAATAAATTTGTCTCATTAAAGGTTTCGAAAGTAGTAGGCATGTGGCACCGTCTTTTTTCTTATTTTTGTTGTGTATTTGTTGTAAACGATTTATTTATATATATATATATAATTTTTCACTTGTTGCGCTAATTGCCCCCCCCCCCCTATTTTTATCGTGATATTTGTTTTACCAATGTATACAGAAATGTTTTTCACATGTTTCATCAAGCTAAATGTTGTAAAAAGATGCATATTATACCGATTAATATTTCTCTTCTACGTGTTTTAACACAAATAATTGTTATTATAGCTGTAATATAAATACTCTCTGTGTAACGGTTTCCCAAAGGGAAACAGAAACCCTTGGTTTCAACTTATTTTCACTGGTTTTTAGTGTAATCATTTTATACAACTTTATCGTATGTTTAAGTGTTTTTAAGATTACTAACCCAGTTGCGCAATTTCATGTTTGTTACACTTTGGTGCTCGTGGTTAGGTTTAAGAAAAGGCTAAAGCCTTAAGTTCGCAACCAATAAATATATAATAATAATAATAATATATAATACGACGAGGAAGGGCAACAGTAAATAGAATACAGGCGTAGTTTCGGATTTTTATTTTCAACGATACAAACAAGCTAGAGAAATCAATAATTAAATATGACGGTGGAAGATTCAAATTGAAAGTATATACCTAGTAGGACGTAGTATAGTCTATTCACAGTAAAGTGAGCACTTTTGAAACCCCCTCTCAGTTGAAATAATAGAAAATAAATATGTTTTATTTTAGCGTTAGACGTTAACTTCCGAGTTCGGTGGAATCTACACACTGTGTTTATTACTTGAAAGACATTAATTATTTTAAAAGGTTTTTACAGGATGAACAATGGCTGAAAGAAAAAATTACTTCAAACGTTTTCACTTTCTTTTCTTGTGGCGAGTCTCCAAACCCCGCTCCGCCAGCGTGAGCTCCTTCACAGTTCTGTGTGTCCTCCCACATGCTTGTTAGTAACTAAGACGGTTGGAGAATGGGATGCGTCTCAGGGCAAGCCCTTTACGCCTTAGGTCGGGTTTAATTAATAAAAATGGGTGCATGCATCGTGGCTATAGCAGGGTTGTCTGGTGCCATGGCCGCAATTGTAGCTATGGACACACCCCGAAAGAACGAGGGTCTAGTAAGGGGTATAGAAAACCAGGCAAAGCGGAGAGGGCCTGGAGAAAACTATGCGACAGTCGCGGAGGATAAATGTAATTCATTTATTGGATTAGGGCTGGTGAAAGTAGGGTGGTGTTAGTTTTGCTAAGATAGACTTTATGAGTTTGATACAGGGTGAAATGAAATAAGGTCGTAGCTAGGTTAATAACCAGGGTCACGCTATGCAGCCCTGGTGGTGGGGGACTGAACTGAGCCACCCACCCGACAGATGCCAGCCATCTCACTGTTTGTAATACAGGGAAGAGTATATATATATGTATATACATACCTAGTAGGAGGTAGTAACGTTGGTATGCAGAGAAATGAGTGTAGGTGGGGCGGAGTTGTGAAACTGCGACATGCAGGCAGGCAGGCAAGCAGGAGGTTTGTTTACTTCGTGTGTTGGCCACCCCTTCCCTTCCCTATGGCTGGCCCACCAGCCAGTCATAGCAGAGATAAGTCAGTCAGTCGCGAGGTGACGGCCCAGCCACAACATTGTCCTCTGCTCTACTGCGGCCTCACGTGACGTCACTGCTGGCTGCCTATCTCGCCTGTGCCAGCTGTACTTTGTGGCGTCCAATCAGCGATATGAAACTGCACGACAATTATTTCCAGTTCTTTGGCGCCAATTGTGAGTAGTCAGTCAGTGGACTAGTCGCTACAGTTAAACTTTTTACAGTTTTCCTGATTATACACCAACTCACTTATGCCGAAGAGCGGTTCTACCCGCTGGATGGCCTTATTTAATACTTGTGTCGTGTGTCTATGTAACTGATAATCATGTAAATAAACAAACTTATAAATCAATCAAAATCATCAATAGCATATCCCCGTTCTGCAACGTAAGGCCGGGCTACAATTGACTTATACGACATACCTAACACATTCTAATTTATAGCAATAAGCACATACAAAAAACAAAACACGAACAGTGGCCTAACTACAATAGATATAACGATAGTAATATTAGAATTTTTTTATGTTGCTACATTGGTATCGAATAAATTAAGTTTTCTGTGTAGTTGGTAGTGGTTTTTTGACAAAAATAAATTTTTTTCAAGTGCCATGTGATGTTTATAAAAATAAGTATTATTTTCATTTCAATTTTTAGTTTTAATGCTACCTAAATCGTTACAAAACTTCCGGGTTGCGATTCTCCAGAATTTTTCTAACTACCCTATTACTAAGTGTTAAGTGGAAGCTGGTTAGGTATGGCGGGATGTTATTGCGTCTAAGGGCTAACCCCTTACACCTACAAGGGAAGTAAATCATCCAAGCATCGCGGCAGAGAGGGATTGGGCAGCCCGAATATTGACGCAAAGCAACAGTAATAAGGAAAGTTAATCCAAGTTGAACTCACCTTGTTACTACAACTGTGCTTATGTAAGTGCTTATCGCAATGCGTGATTGTAGCCACTCTAACCGGAAACAAGCAGTTTAACTCTTATGTATATCAATGTGTTGTGCTAGTGATATGCTTATAGGAATTGTAGCCCGGTCTTTACGAAATCAAAGATACTGAGCTGTTGCAAATTACTGATATAGTGTATTCGCGGTTTCTACACACGTTTTGAATCAAAATTTTCAAAAATAGCCCTATGTATGACGTTGTTTGGTTGTTTCTTAATATGCCAAGTATAACAAGCGTTTTATACTTTCGTTGACATAAAACTACCGTATTTTTTGTAAAATAAAAATTGGATTTATTAGTATCTCACTTACAGTAATTTTGTAATCGTAAAGGGCTTTTTAACGTCCCTTAGTTTCATGCTTGAAAGATTACAGACTAACTTATAACCTAACTTAAAGTAACACCCATGCCTTGCTCGGGATTCGAACCCAGAGCCTCCCGCGCCAACCGACTGCGACACGGGAGTCCGCGATATCTCACATATAATTGATTTTTAAAATGCACGGAGAAAGTAGAGGTGTTCGTAATGTCTAGTAATAAATAGTTCTTATGCAATATACTATTACACTGAGTGTGGACGGATGTGGCTCGTTCTCCGTCTGGTGTGATTTTCTAGATTCGGTTAAGCTTTGTTTGCGCGAGGTGGAGGAATACCCTGGAAGTAGAACTTTAGCAGGGCTTCAGAAACGTTAGATGTGACCGTGAATGGACTATATAAGTTTTATAATGTACACGCCTCAGTTTCCATATTTGTTATAGGATGTTCACGGTAGAGTGAGCACTTTTGAAAGCCTTCTCATCTGGATTAATAGTCGATAAATATGTTTGATTTTTTATTTAGACTTCAACTTCCTAGTGCGGTAAAATATACACGCTTACACGGCAATATTTACTTTAAAAAGTGGATAAATGATTAAATATGGCTGAAAGTAAAAAGTAACTAGGGCCTCAAAAGTGCTCACTTTACCATGAACAGTCTATGCAGTGTTTAACCTTACGCCAACACCATGCTCACGTGTTTATTAAAACAGAAATCATAAACAGTCATGGAAAATCAATCCTCTTGTGGTGTCCTCTATGCCCAGAGGACATGACAAGGCGGCTATACAAAGCCCTAAGTTGCCCTGGAGTGAGTGGTGCAGAGAAAACACAAAGAAGCACAAATGCAAATCTAAATTATAGCACTGTAACTGAACTGTGATTGGAAAAGTCAAAACAATTAGCATTTACCAGAAATCCATTACCCAAACTCCATTGTGCTTCAATAATAATTGTCATGTATTACCAAGTAAGACAGTAAATGAATTGTCGTTAGTTAGTTAGTTGTTTTAAAGAATCAGAGTATATTATCCTAAAATTCACCACAACCTCGATAGTAAAATATCAGACAAAGTACAAAAAATTCCAAAACACTACCATGGCTGTACTTGCATAAAAACGGGTCATTTTCAATGATCATGAAAAGTCTTAGAAAATATTTTTACGTGTAAACCAAACCAATTATATAATATTTAAGTATACAAGCAATATTTTAGTCTTATATTGACACGTTATTTACTTGGCAATAGCCTATATGTGGAAGGCCACTATTTACTTTCATCAACCTAGATGCCTTTAACCAAAATGCAAGCAAGTGAGGCAAATCGACGTAGTGTAGTTAGCAAGAATAGATGAAAATATCACTAGACTTCGTAGCCTGCGTCAACCCTGGCCAACGGCGCAGTAACATTTTGAATTTTTCATAACATTAATTTCCTCAGAAAGGTATGTATCAGGATTACATTTCTCGGTAAATACCACATAAATACGGGCTAAAACTTCGTGTCAAAAGTAGGTCACGGTTTACTTGTAACATCAGGACAACAAAAAACGGTCAATATAGTCCGTGTTCCAGAAAAATTCAATATTTGTTCAAATCTAAATTGATCGTGTCAGCAAAAATGGTTGATAAAAAAAGGGGGGGGGGGAGTGCAAGTAGGGTAAAAATAGACACATCTCGTCTCACCATTATTGTGTTGAGTAACACAAAGGCTATCAGGACGAATACCGACAAATTTGGTATTCTATTCCTATTGGCTACACGGATTCACGTAGGCTGAAGAATGACGTTGATCCGTAATGTTAACTCGGAGTTCGTTACGCGCTGCGCATCCGTGACACATCCGTGATACATCCGTATCATTGTAGAACGCGCCTTAAACGTTTATTACATTTTACATTTTTATAAAAGTTAGTGTAGAAGAATCAAGAAAGAATAATTCTACAGAACCGTGTTTACTATTTTTTTTTGAGCAAATATTTTGCCGTAGTGATGTATTTATGTTCTGCCGAGTTATTTCTTATGTGACTCTACTACGCAAGACTTTATGCTAAATAAATGCATCAATAAGACAAAATACTTGCTCAGAGGGTTGGCAGAAACGATTACTTACGGTTATCCTTTTTTAATATTGTTGACACCAACTGACACGTATTAATTTATACTCCCACGCCCTCCTGTGGCCATGTTCGGACTGATGATCATTTTGTTTGTGTTTTAATTTGCTATTTTGTAGATTTCAATTCGCATGCTGTCGGAAGTGAGTTGTTTAACAATCGTAAGAGCACGTCAAAATCTTAGCAGGAATACGTATTTATCTGAACTACTACTAAATAAAATAGAAGTGTCTGCCTGTGATTTTCCAATTTTTCACTTTTAATTATTTTTTCATATAATATAATTGGTAACAAAAGCATATCTAATGTTAATTTTTTTCATGTCTGTCTGTCTGTCCGAACGCATTTAACTCAAAAACCACTTAACGCATTGACATCAAATTCACACAGTTTATAGATAATAACCCCAGGACCAGCTTAGTCTTTGATCCATCGAGATATCTCAAACGGTAATGGAAAAAAAACAGTAATCAGGGGTGTAAATGGGTACTGTACTGGATTAAACTTTTCTTAGGATTACTGCATAAAAAAAGGATTGTTAAAAAAAAAATTCCGTCATTGTTCGTTTCTTTTTTGTCTATGGGTTGTCCTCGTTTCCTTCCAAAGAGCCGTAGTGGCCCAGTGGATAGAGCTCTCAATAGTGGGGCCACAGCTGGTCAGGGGCTAGGGCACCCAATAGTGAGGCCTCAGTAGCCCAGTGGCTAGAGCTCTCAAAAGTGGGGCCACAGCTGGTCAGGGGCTAGAGCACCGAATAGTGAGGCCTCAGTAGCCCAGTGGCTAGAGCTCTCCATAGTGGGGCCACAGCTGGTCAGGGGCTAGAGCACCCAATAGTGAGGCCTCAGTAGCCCAGTGGCTAGAGCTCTCAATAGTGGGGCCACAGCTGGTCAGGGGCTAGAGCACCCAATAGTGGGGCCTCAGTAGCCCAGTGGCTAGAGCTCTCAACAGTGGGGCCACAGCTGGTCAGGGGCTAGAGCACCCAATAGTGGGGCCGCGGTAGCTCAGTAGCTAGAGCACCCTAAAATGGAGACGCAGTATCTCAGTGGCTAGAGAACCCAATAAAAAGTAGGCTAAATCAATTCAAAGTCTAAATATCATGCTAAAATAAATCATGTGCGAAGCGATGGCAGGGTGTAATTTAATAACTCCATTAAACCTGAAAGAAGAAATATTAGTGTTTGAAGACTTGATATAAAGACCGGGCTAAGTGCCAAAATGTAACAAAATGTTACATAGCCAGCCGCTATAACACAAATGACAGGCTAAGTTCCAGCTGCTTTAGTAGTAATGCAGCTGTTCGCTACAAGATTGTGTGGGTGATCATATCCGCCGTGATCATATCCGCCGGCATATACATTCAAACCGGGATAAGTGCCAGAGCGTAGAGATGAGTGTTTAAATCGCTGCGTCGTTGTTTCAGTTAGTTAGTTGTTTGTTGTTATTGAAGTAACCAAACATTAATAACCAGTATTATGGAAGGGCGTTCTTCGTGCAGGAAAAGACGTAAAAGGAAAGGAACTGTTCATTCTAACCACTGGGCTACTGTGACCCCACTATTGGGTTTTTCTATAACCACTGAGTTTTGCGGCCCCACTATTGGGTTCTCTAGCCCCTGGCCTACTCGGCCCCAATATAGGGTTCTCTACCCACTGAGCTTTTACGGCCCCACTAATCAGGTTCTCTACCCACTGAGCTAATGCGGCCCCATTATCGGGTTCTCTACCCACTGAGCTACTGTGGCTCTTGGGAGGGAATGTAAGACAGCCCATAGACAAAAAAAAAGGAGAAATGAAGGATTTTTTTAATAATGCTTTTTTATGCAGTAATCCTAAGAAAAGTTTAATCCAGTACCTATGTACATCCCTGATCACCGAATTTTTGGAACCGTTTAAGATATTTTCCCGAAATAAAAAGTAGCCTATGTCACTCTCTGGACCTCCAACTATCTCTGTACAAAGAATCACGTCGATCCGTTGCTCCATTTTGACGTGAAAGAAGGACAAACACACAAACACACTTTCACATTTATATAGTATAGTAAGGATGGTGGGCTTAATTTTAATAACTTTACAAAAATATCATGAGAACGAAGTCGCACGGGTCAGCTAGTATTAAATAATCCTTATTGGATGTTACATTCTTTGAAAAGTATAATGCTAGTATTAATATTTTGCAATATATTATGGTTTCTATAAACGAAGTTCTTGAAATGTTAAACATCCATAGTAATAAAACACAACATTATGTTTGAAAATAAGTTAATTATCCTTTTGCATGTTTATTTTGTAGTTGAACTGATATGGCAACGATATATTGGTTTCGGTCGTAAACGATTATTTAGTACATTTCGTCACATAGGTCTGCTAAAATCTAAACTACCATATACATAATCTCATTATGCTAAACTACCATATACATAATCTCATTATGCTAAACTACCATATACATAATCTCATTATGCTAAACTACCATATACATAATCTCATTATGCTAAACCGTATCATGTGACCTTTTATTTGCCAGTTCGAAAGGCATTTTAGATTCCCGTGACGACTCCAGAAAAATAATCAGCAGTTATAAATATTTTGGAAGAATTTTTTTTTCAGTGGCATTAACTTGTCACGTGCTATACATTCGGTCTTGCCACCAGTGGCTGCTATTCACAGCAACAAGCAGAAACAGCACTAAACTAGCAGAATAGCAGACTAGGCGAACACACCTCCGGCATGAGCTGTGTGTTTTACTGCCAGCTAAGCCAGTGCTACAATCCCTGTAAAATAACTATTGAAAATGGAATTGTATTATATTAAAATGGAAAGGGCTTATTAACGTCTCCGAGTGTTATGCCTGAAGGCTCATCAGGGGACATCTTACAACCTAACTTAAACTAACGCCCTTGCGTTACCTGGGATTCGAACCCGGAGCCTCCCAGACCGGCGCGCGGCGCACCAACTAACTAATGCATATACATTGGAATACAAACTATTTCTGCTTTGCATAATTACAGCCCACACGCAACAATTACAGCACACACGCGATAATTAATTTACAATCAGGAGCAACGAGCAACAAATAAAAATTAGAAATAGTAAATAAAGGGAAAACGTAACTTAATCTTGCAAACATTTGGTTAAAATAATCACTATTATGATATATGTTATAAATAATCACTATTATAATATATGTTATAAATAATCACTATTATGATATATGATATAAATAAATTATTATTTGTTAAAATTCTATTGCGTACGATAAATTAAAACTGTAGTGATTGGAGATGTGCCGAGAGTACGATATTTTCAATAAGAGTAGCGTAGGACTTATCCAGAGTCGCCCCGGGTCGTCACGCTGTAATGCTGGAATCACAGAGCCCCGACCAACACAGCACGACCGACAACCCGCTCTCGGCATTTAACCCAAATATTTAGAAGGCGGTGATAGGCTACGTTAGTCTCAAAGGCTGTGAACAAGAGGGGAATTTGTAATACATAATGGTGACAAATTGGTATCGCTAATGCATACTAAGATAGAAATTATTATTTTTAAGAGTTAAATACAGAACTTTTGAATTAATTTTTGTTCTAAGCTACGTATATACCATTGTAGGGAAAGTTTGCAATACAATTACATTTTTGCAAGGTTGTGCACACTGTGCGTCTTGCCGCACGACACAACGAAGAATATAAATAATTTCTAATCCAAAATTACTGGTCGGACGACAGAATTCGTCGGGCTTACGACTATCTATGTAGTATTTCATTGGCTGTTGGCCGTCGTGTCGTGCGCATCGGGGCTATGCGATCCCGACATAACAGTGGCACACCAATTCACGTCACTGCATGACATGTCTAACTACGACTGCACCGCTCTACTTTTCTCCTCGTTCTTTAAGGAAACTGCGCAGACAAGGTACGTATACAAATATATATATATTTTTTTTAGCATTTTAAAGATTTTTTAATAATACGTTTAATATCATAAATAGCAAACCGCAGTGGCTTAGATAATTGGTTTTGATGTTTTCTCGGAAAAATTCGTATTCCCAGGATATTTATTTTTGAGATATACGTAAAAGCGCAGACGTGTACAGTACATAAAATATTCCCGGGACAAATTGCTGATAATTCTACTTAATAAAATATGCGAGAAATAATTTTTAAACAGATCTGGAAATGTTATCAAGTGGTTATTGAAATTGCATTGCAAAACCGCATGTCTTGAATATGCAGAACAAAATGCTAGCCACTTGATCAGGCGTGCATTGCAGTGTGTCTGGAGGCGTGATTTGTTGACGGAACTGTTACTTGTGCTTGCAGCACGTTTCTCTATGAAAAGGCATCGTAGTCCAGACGAGGAGATAATGCTACTTTCAACCAACCACGCATACAGCAAATATTCATTATTTTGGAGCCCTCGAATACAGTTACAGCCGTATCTTAATACATATGTACTAGCTGGACACGAGTCAAACTACGATAGGAGCCTGTATTGAACTTTGATACAGACTTCTCATCAATATAATGATAGTCACCGTAGACATACACAGTACTACGAGAACACTGCAAGCAAGTTCAGACACCTGCGCGTAGAGGCGATGGCGCTATTGTAGAGCGTGTTAGTGTAACCCTTATAGATCCCGCTTCTCTACCAATAAAAGGAAAAAAACAATGCAGGCAGACGGGCGGGTGCCTTAATCTGCACAAATTGAATGTAATTAATAAAATCATGTTGGAGGAAGGTTACGAACTGTGCTCGAGAGTGTATAGATTATAGTCCATTCGCTTTTCTGAAACACTGCTCAAGTTTTACAGTCAAAATATTACTCTTCCTCAAGCAAAGCTTAACTAAGTCTACGAAGTTACACCAAAGTCTACGAAGTTACACCAAAGTATACGAAGTTACACCAAAGTCTACGAAGTTACACCAAAATCTACGAAGTTACACCAAAGTGAAACGCGCCACATAAATGAGCAAATCACTTTAATAATATTTAGCATGAGAACTTGTTCTTACTAGGAGTTAACAACACACATATTTTCTCTATGATTTTATACTATTGATCAGAAATTAAATAATTATATTAATAGATTAAATATAAGTAAAAGTTAAATAGCCTTTCAAGTTAACAGAAGTAAAAACGCGTGTGATATATGACATAGGAAACAACGAAACGCATCATGCACGGGGTAATTTGTCAAATGTTTTGTTCAAAACGCGTGTGATATATGGCGGGTAGAGGTCCAGTGTGTGACCGCAATCAACATAACGGCATTTCGCACATCACGTGTCCGATACAAGTTGACATGTGTCATTGCTCTGAAGAACTTCTTGAGTGAGTCACTAGCGTAGCACGTGTGACGTGTGTGTGTGCGTGTGTGACGTAGTGGAGGCCACAGCAACAAAGCCAGTGTGTGTGTGCAGGTGCTGTGCTGTGCTGTGATGTGATGGCCATATGACCACCAGATATTCCTCGGCCTGTATGTCATGCTTAGTGACTCACCTAGCCCTTGCTCTCTCTCTCTCTCTCTCTCTCGACGACTGACTCATGTTCCCTTCCTCATTGACAACTTCCACCTCACTGCCTGCTTGCTTGGATAGGCAAAGGCACTCCGTAATGACGAATGACGGAAATGAGATCCGTAAATATAAAAAATACGGAAGCTCTTCGTATTCTTATGGCTTCGATTTTGAGAGACGAACAATGCATATGATACCTGAAACGTATGAAGTCCGATCTCCACAATATTACTCCGTGTAAAATAGTAGCAGGTGAGTGGTGATCACTCATGGAGTGCCAATTCAGTGATTCTTGTTCAGATCCCGCTACAGGACAATACCTTCTGTATACACAGTGAAACCTTCTGTATACACAGTGAAACCTTCTGTATACACAGTGAAACCTTCTGTATACACAGTGAAACATGCAGGTAACGAAAACAAATCAATATTTTCGTAACCTCGTTTTATAAACTGCAAATGTAGCAATCGCTCTAACACGACTTGAAATTGTACACAGTGAAATACAATACGAAAATTAAAATATCTTTCATACCCCTGTTTATAAACCCGGGAAAAAAAAACAAACCGCACACAATTTAACATGACTAGAAAATAAGAGATACATCATACCATATAAATTCCGTAGGTGAGTGGATAATGTATTGGTGTGCCAAAATAAGAGATACATCATACCATATAAATTCCGTAGGTGAGTGGATAATGTATTGGCGTGCCAAAATAAGAGATACATCATACCATATAAATTCCGTAGGTGAGTGGATAATGTATTGGTGTGCCAAAATAAGAGATACATCATACCATATAAATTCCGTAGGTGAGTGGATAATGTATTGGCGTGCCAAAATAAGAGATACATCATACCATATAAATTCCGTAGGTGAGTGGATAATGTATTGGCGTGCCAAAATAAGAGATACATCATACCATATAAATTCCGTAGGTGAGTGGATAATGTATTGGTGTGCCAAAATAAGAGATACATCATACCATATAAATTCCGTAGGTGAGTGGATAATGTATTGGTGTGCCAAAATAAGAGATACATCCTACCATATAAATTCCGTAGGTGAGTGGATAATGTATTGGTGTGCCAAAATAAGAGATTCATCGTACCATATAAATTCCGTAGGTGAGTGGATAATGTATTGGAGTGCCAAAATGTTATCAGAGTTCAAATTTCACCACCGGACAATTGTTTTTTATTTTTGTAGTCATTTTCCTACACAGTGAATCACCAACATAACATAACGAAAGTAAACATTGTTTTGTAACCCCTCTTTACAAAGAGCATCCAACCTCCGTGGCGCAGTCGGTTGGTGCGCCACCGATCTGGGGCGGGGAGGCTCTGGGTTCGAATCCCGGCCAAGGCGTAAGCTAGGCTATAAGTTAGTCTGTAAGCCGTCCCCTGCCAAGCCCTCAAGCATAAAACCAGGGGACCTTAAAAAGCCCTATACGATACTTTCCAATACAATTTATAAAGAGCATTTGTAAAAACAAAACAGACTTGCAAGTTTGAAATGGACCCAACTCCAAACGCAAAGGGAAAGTAATGTTAGCCAGTCCGTTTAATGGGACAATTTCTTTTATTTCGTTTTCTGTATTACTTTGTATTCCTATCAACTTGCGACTGTACTGTATATTGTGTTACGCCACGACTGCAACAGACGACATGATTTTCATCTAGTTTTGGTCATATTAGAATGAAAAACAAATTAACGAATTGAAAATCTCAGGAATCCAAAATGATCTATTGGAGCAAATTCCATCAATTTAGGTGAGGGGCGATGTTATTTATTCACACACGAATGCGAATGTTTTAAACATTATAATAACTGCTCATAGCTATGTCTAATTGCATATATGTATGTATAAATCATCGTATAAACCCGCTTTTTCAATGAAAACCAGAATTCCTAGTTTCTTTAAAACTGATATTAACAAGTCTATAATGGAATTCACTAAGAAATGTCAGAGGCGACTGGAATTGACACAAATAAGTTATATATTTACAGCCGTTACATGTTTCACTATTTTAAACTAGTTCTAACCAGAACGGATTAGTTGGAAGGGTTTTTGCGTGTTCGTTGTTACGCTGTGAAAAATAACTACAAATCGATATTACCTAGTAAATAGCTACAAATCGATATTACCTAGTAAATAGCTACAAATCGATATTACCTAGTAAATAGCTACAAATCGATATTACCTAGTAAATAGCTACAAATCGATATTACCTAGTAAATAGCTACAAATCGATATTACCTAGTAAATAGCTACAAATCGATATTACCTAGTAAATAGCTACAAATCGATATTACCTAGTAAATAGCTACAAATCGATATTACCTAGTAGTAAATAAAATGCATTACTTGTATAGTTCTTACAACGTAACAGACAGTGCATACGAATGTCCGATTATGTTCGGCAAACTTAATTGTCTGAAAAATGAAAAATGACTCTTATCTATCGGATTTCAGTTTTGTAAATACATTATCACGGCAACAATGTATACATATACGAAGTTAACACTTTAAATAGCAATACATAACAAGCATTTCTATAGCCATGTTGCAGAAATCTCGGCTAGTTACTAATTTAGGGGTGTCAATCGAGACTGGATTTTCACACTTAAAAAGTAAAGTGGACTAATACTTAATGTGAAGGAGAATATGAAACGAGTCATATATCGTTGATTTCCCTTTGTTACTAATGATATTGGTGACTTTGATTCTCTCTGCCTACAGCCCTTTATCACGAACAGAAATAAAGTGCAGTTTGGATAGGTTATATCTTTAAATACGATTTATTGTAAATAATTCTATCTGCCGTCTGAAATAACCTTTCATCAGGGCTGTCCAACTTGGGAGGGCTTGTGGGCTACAACTCGAATTCTAGCTAAGTCGCGGGCCATATAGACCGTTCACGATAAAGTGAGCACTTTTGAATCCCTAGTTACTGTTTTCTTTCAATCAATTTATATCCTTCCACCACTTGTTAATGTAAACCCTGCCATTTGAGTAATAAACACAGTGTATACATTCACCATACCCAAAACAAAAAGTCCGAGGCCACAATGAAATGTATTTATTGGTTATTGTGTCTGATAAAACAGCTTCAAAAAGTGCTCACTTGACCGTGAACCGCCTATACCATAGTTTTGGCAAATTGATTAAATCGTACAAAGATAACAATGTATTAGATTAGGCTAGGCCGCTAGGCCACAGTTAAAAAACAAACATATTTTCATTGAATATTATTATTAAAAACCATGTTTAATTTTTTAATTATTGAGAAATCGAAGTGAGTAAATATTTACGTACCAAATAAAATAAGTAATACATTAAGTAAAATTGAAGTTTGTAAAGCCATCGCTGACCGTACAAAAACGGCCTGCGGGCCGCCAGTTGCCGGAATGAAAGGGTGGGGGAAACGGGGAGAACCCCGAGAAAACCCGCCGACCAGCAGCATCTCCCGGCACTATTCCCACTTGCGAGAATCCTGGAGCGACCCCGCCGGGAATCGAACTTGGTTCACCTTGGCGAGAGGCGAGTTATCTGGCCACTGCACTACCGCGGCCCCCCTCTTACAATGGGGATATTCTCTATTATCTTCCCCGAGGTGATAGTGTACGCCTAATAAATGTTCAGACTTGCGCTGTGGTCCTTTCATTGTTTATGCATAATTAACTCGAAAATAATATATTTCAAAATTGATTATTGTAAAATACGGTATTTGTTGTTGTTTAGCGTTGGTGTCACGAAACATCGCTTTGGTAATGCGCCTTTGACGTCACTGTTCATGTTGTTGTCTTTGTTGATGTTTGTTTTTGTTTATATGCAGATATCATAGGACGCTGTGTTTACATTTGGAATTTTTAATTATACTTAATTGTTTCGGGGAATTTTAATGTTAATGTTTTGGTTGCGTCACCGAACACCAATAAGTGTTGTATATATAGTTGCAGCGGGTGAAACTAAAAGAAATGTACTGCGGATAAGACATCTGCAGACGCTCCTAGTGAGAGGACAAAGCGGCGGGAAACTCAGGAATATCCGACTAAAGTACCTACGTGTTTTGTAGGTGAACATAATTATAGCGTTAACTAAGTATATCGCTTTCTTGGTATATTTGCATTGGAATGAT
Source organism: Dryococelus australis (assembly GCA_029891345.1). NCBI lineage: Eukaryota > Metazoa > Arthropoda > Insecta > Phasmatodea > Phasmatidae > Dryococelus > Dryococelus australis. The sequence continues at coordinate 155,212,752 of CM057000.1, read as the reverse complement.
TCGTAACTCGCAAAAACTACCAAGAAATGTTTAACGAAAAATTGTAACATATGGTTTACCTTCACAATATAGCTCAGTTACATGTTTTTGCATTTTGTTATTAAAATACAAAAGTGTCTTATTTTGTCATATCAAAATAAAAATGCTAATGCTATTTCAGATTTATTTTACATTATAGCCTATTCACGGTAAAGTGAGCACTTTTTAAAGCCCTCCCAATACGCATTAACCACTAATAAATAAATCTAATTGCAATCTCAGGCATAATATTTTGAGGGTGATAAAATGTGCACACTGTGTTTATTGGTGACATGGCAATGTATACACTGTGTTTATTGGTCACATTGCAATGTATACACTGTGTTTATTGGTCACATGGCAATGTTTATATTAAAAGGCAGCCGGAAGATGGCAATTGGATGAAAGGAAAAATTTAGAAGGGCCTTAAAAAGTGCTCACTTTACCGTGAACAGCCTATAGGCATACTACATATACAATTCTGGAATAATTAAACCCACAACACGCTAATTCAGTTGATAGAGGTTTAATATAAAGTGATTTTTTAGGACTAATTTCGAAATTTTGCGTTACCAAAATATTGTTAAAAAATTTTCTCTCAAAATTCAGTTGGCTAAATCCAGTTTGTTAAGGGAAGGCGGTCTTAAATAAATAAAAGAGTTAATTACAATTTTCTAATTTTATTTACAATAACTACAAACAAAATTCTCTCGACTCAACATTTCACAATAAATTGATATCACTTACGGTTTACAATTAATAACTTCAGTTAAATCAATTTATACTTACCTTAAAGAGATCAGTGAAATTAAATAATTAAAAATCAGTCGCAATATACAGCGAATCAAAGTTACTTTTTCACACTGCTTTGTTGCAAAATGTAGTGATACACACTGCTTTGTTGCAAAATGTAGTGATACACACTGCTTTGTTGCAAAATGTAGTGATACACACTGCTTTGTTGCAAAATGTAGTGATACACACTGCTTTGTTGCAAAATGTAGTGATAGGGGCACTCAGAACCAGAATTGGGACGTGAACTGAACTTTGCACTAGTCCCTTGAAGTGTAATGCAGGAATCGCATAGCCCCGACCAACACAGCACGACACTATTAAAAACGCAACCACGACACATTTCAAGTGACTGCTTTAATTTTCAGAACGACCGACACCACGCTCTCGGAATTTAACCTAACTATTTAGAAGGCGCTGATAGGCTACGGTAGTCTCAAAGGCGGCGAACAAGAGGGAAATTTTTAATTCATAATGGCGACAAATTGGTATCGCTAATGCATACCAAGGTAAAATTATTGTTTTTAAGAGTTGGATACAGTCATTTACAATTTATTTTCTCTTTTCAGCTGCGTATTTACCATTGTCGGTAAAACTAGCAATACAATTTCATTTTGCAAGGTTGTACACACTGTGCGTCGTGCCGCACGACACCACACAGTATAGAAATCATTTCCAATCCAAAATTGCTGGTCGGACGACAGAATCGTTCGGGCTTACGATGCTCTATCTTGAATTTCATTGACTGTTGGCCGTCGTGTAGTGTGCATCGGGGCTACGTGATCCCAGCATAATAGTTGCAGCTGCAGATCAGGAACACTGAGCGCCATTTCAGAACCTTTATATAGAAGCTGCGATATACACGTGAGTCGTAGTCGCCTTTATCCCGCTCCTCGGCCTGGAACAGCAGATACTTACATAGACTCCTCTTAATAAACAAGTTGTCTTTGTAACAATCCATCCAGCTCACCCACTCCTGTAAGAGCTGTCATTGAAATACAGCCCGCCATCACTTCGCTCAGGTTCTATGGAGTTGTTGAAATACAGCCCGCCATCACTTCGCTCAGGTTCTATGGAGTTGTTGAAATACAGCCCGCCATCACTTCGCTCAGGTTCTATGGAGTTGTTGAAATACAGCCCGCCATCACTTCGCTCAGGTTCTATGGAGTTGTTGAAATACAGCCCGCCATCACTTCGCTCAGGTTCTATGGAGTTGTTCAAATACAGCCCGCCATCACTTCGCTCAGGTTCTATGGAGTTGTTGAAATACAGCCCGCCATCACTTCGCGCAGGTTCTATGGAGTTGTTCAAATACAGCCCGCCATCACTTCGCTCAGGTTCTATGGAGTTGTTGAAATACAGCCCGCCATCACTTCGCTCAGGTTCTATGGAGTTGTTGAAATACAGCCCGCCATCACTTCGCTCAGGTTTTATGGAGTTGTTGAAATACGTAGTACCTATATAATTGGTTTGAAAGATTGTTACTTTATTATCGGAAATACTTTTATCGTCGCGTTATTGCATGATGTTTTCCAAAAATTAATGTATCTTTTTCTATAAAGCGTATTGTATCAATGATTATTAAAAACAATATTGCTGTTTCAACAATGTTTTTTGACAATAATCCTTTTGGAAAAAATAAGATACGAAACATAAAAAAAGATATACAATATTAATTTACTTCATAACCATTTGAGATATCAAGATGATATAGAGAGCATATCATAAATAGAAATAAACTCTATGATATCTGAAAATTTTATCAGAATCGATTGAGCCGTTTGGGAGCCTATTCTGAACAAACATCCAGACAGACAGAAAGACAACAATTTTTAAAACAGTTATTTATGCTTCAACATCGTTTAAATGACATATTACTCTTAGATATTGGTATCAATTTTGAAATAACAGACAGACACTTCAATTTTATTTATTAGTATAGGTAATGTGATATTTTATTAAGGTTACAAATGTGAAACTAATTATATAAGAAAAATAAGTTGAATCTCGGGATAACTGTTACGACTTTATAAAGTTATGGAGGGAAATGCGTAAATCCAAGATGGCGGTGATACTACGCCCTTAAGTGGAAAGTGTGGTTTTTTCGTAAGCGAGTTGTTGCTGGCCACGAGGACGCGATAAACTCCGAGAGCAAGAAAACAGTTGTGGCATGTTTTGTGGGAGTGATTTACCGTGCCGAGATGTTGTTAGTGAAGTACCCAGCTCTTGTTTACAGTCTCGCATGTGTAGTCTGCATGTGAACGGTATATTCACGCGTGTTTGCCAACAACACACATCATTGTGCAGTTGAGGTTAGGTAACTGCGCGCCCATTGTTGCGAGGATTTTGATTATTTGAAATGGCGACACGGTGTTTGCGCTGGGCGACAAAAGCCTAGCCACATATCTCAGTTGGCGAGAGAAGAGGCTGTCGTGGCACGTCTCACATCTGCTACGCGCTACGTGCGTATCCTTGACACCACAGATACGTTGCTCTCCGGTTTGAAACTTTCCTCCACGCATGCGCACCACGTCACACGTCCTCCAACAAGCTCGGGCCGCAGCCAACTTACACTGACGAAAAGGTTTTGTACAATCAGACAAAGGCCGCGGCTACACGGGCTGCTGGCAGAACTACTTCACCTAAACAAGTTCAGCTACTGAAGAGGTCGCATTACCTTCGAACGAGTTCCGATCGCAGTTGTTTCTCCTTCAAAGTGAACAGTTTTCATAAGTAGTTTCCAACGACTTCTCTTCTCTGCTGCGCTCCTATTGGCTGCTTCGAAATAAACAAGCAGCGTAATAAATATTGCTGGATTTGGCGGGAATTCCTGCACTTGTTGCATTAAATTAAGTTGAAGGTTGAATGTACTTATACCCACCCATTATGCCATTACAGTAAAAGTGTTGGTTTCACAACAATTTAAAAGCTCGATAGTTATAAATGTTGAAGGCTATTATAATTAAATATCATACATTTTAAGTTCACTGTTTGTTGAGGTTAGAATTTCCATTGATTTCATTCTGGTTTGGGTGTGTAACCGCGAAAACACGTTCTGTTTTTAAACTTGTTCACACATGGCTACCGAATGTATTTAGTTTAATGTGTTTAACAGCACTCGTATAACCACGGCCTTTGTTCAATCAGACAAAGTTTGTTCGAGGGGCCGCGGAGCCTGAGTGGTTAGACTGCTCGCCTCCCACCGAGGCGAACTGGGTTTAATCCCCGGCCGGGTCCCTCCCGGATTTTCACATGTGGGAATCGTGCCGGACGATACAGTTGTTCGACGGATTTTCTCGGGGATCTCCCGTTTCCTCCGCACCTTCACTCCGGCGCCGTTCCATACTCACCTCGCTTCACCCTCATCGGCTCTGAAGACCTCGATGTCGAGAGTCGCCCAAAGCTCTTCACTCACAGGCTAGCAACACATGACGTGCCAATATGCGGCTCAGCCAACAGGTAACGTGCGGAAGCCAGTCCCAGAGCTCCAGACAGCCAATCAGAGATTACCACGCTGTGTGTGCTTATTTACTCTGTGATTGGACCGTGTCTCAGGTCGTTTCCGAATTGCAAGTGAAGTACGCAAGTAAACCAACACGTATACTTGTTTCGCCCTCGCGATGTACGTGTGCCGCCATTTTGAGAAGCATGTTTTATGTTATAAGCTGTTCACGGTTAAATGAGCACTTTTGAAAGCCCTGCTTAAGATCTACTTGTATGCGTGTTGTGTATTCTTCCGCCTTATGTAAAATTAACATTGTCATCGGCCTCATCACTTTATACATGCGTCGGTCAAGTGAAACTGTGGAATTAGTATAAAAGTAATTATTATACAAAACTGGTTGTTTGTACACTTCCGTGCATTAAAAAAACGGAAAGCGAAAGAGATAATTTAAGAGATCACAAATGGTTACGCAACACTTTTAAATCTACTTTAAGATGTGGAACTACATTCCACCCATCATTACCAACTTTACTGGGCGCATGTAACTGGGTGTGTCCGTTAAACTATATACAGGCAGCGACAGTGATTTCTTTCTAAGGTTGATTCCAATAGTGTTCACTTTATCGTGGACAGCCTCTACAAATGACTGACTGAAAGCTGCACCTTAGTAAAGTTCTAAATCATCAATTCTTACTAAGACCATGCTACAATCACCGTGGCGTTCTTATGATAAAATAACAGTATCGTAACCACTAGAGTAGAAAAAGTTATGCCTACAACCACAGCAAGGAGACTCTAGAGCGACCATTCTGTATATAATATTTAAAATAATTACAGTCCTTTCATGGGTCGCGGATATTTACGAACTTCGTGTTGGCTAACCTGATGCAACTCAACACATACGTGCTCAATTATGTTTATTTACACGTGAGAAAAATTAGTGTTTGCTAGAAAGTGTTGGCATATTTATATTTCTGATTTCCGTTTATTTGAGCCAACATTTGTGATTGGCTTAGATTAACGGAAATCGGTAACGTAGTGCAAAGTCCATTCAACAAATAGTTGTAGACTTGTGATTGGCCGACATGGAACGCGGTGTAGTAAAATAGAACATTTAAATTCTTGTTATGTCGTTACGGGAAGTAGTGGGTCATCTCAAGCCGTTACGTTGTGTTGTAGCATGCCCCATTAACAATTGTGCGTTGAAATTCATTTTGTTATTTCTTACAGTGATTGTAGCAAGGCCTTTAGTTTAGGTCCGTGTGTTCACAAACTCTGCAAGCTAAGGTTAGAAAGTATTGAAAACTGCGAACTCACGCACACGCGCCATGACAACAAAATTAAATAATATTTAATACTGATTTTAACACCAAAACCTTCGGCAATTATGAAGTTCTACTTCACCGAAATACGTGTCCAATAAAGAGATAAACTGCAGGCTGATAGCAGCTGTCGAAGCAAACAAGATTGCCTGTCCGAATTCATCTAGTAGGGGCGGTGCCGATGATAAGTGAAGTGTACATGGGCACAAGTACACTAGTAAATATATAGGATGTTCGGAAATTCACCTTACAAACTCCTAGGACTTGTAAAGGGGACTGAGTAGACGACCTTTTGAATAGGAACCCATGTCCGGAAACATACCGTTTCCGTGCTACAACCATTTTAAATAAGTTCTATCACTCGTCCACTTCCGCTGAGGGAAAGAGCAATGTGGCGGATTTCCCTGTGTTGGTATGCAACTGGGTAGCCAGTACATTATGTTAGACGATCACCTGATGCCACGTGACGTCTACCCTGCCTCGAGCCCTCATTCACACGCCGTCGTGTTTCTGATTAACATGGTCGAGTACACGTTTGAGGAATACACAGACATGATCCTGGTGTATGGCGCATACCCTTAGCCATCGTATATCCTTGTTGCCACAATTACGCAACGGCTCCGAGAACAAGGTACCTTCACCGCCGACAGGAACGACTGTGGTGCTCCTAAGAGACGCCGCACTCCCGAATTGGAAGAGGCTGTACTGCATCACGTTGAACAGAGACAGTCAGCGAGCATGCCATGAGTGTTGCTCCAAGCATCGTCTGGGAGGTTCTGCATGAGCAACAACTACATCTTCACCACCTCCAGAATGGTACAGTCTTTGCGTCCAGCCGATTTTGTACCACGTGTTGACTTCTGCACGTGGTTCCTGCACCGCTTTGATTTGAGAAGGTTGTAGCACGGTAACGGTACGTTTAAGGGCATGGGTTCCTATTCTAAACATAGTCTACTCAGTCCCCTCTACAAGTCCTAGGAGTTTGTAAGGTGAATTTCCGAGCATCCTGAATATTTGAGTTCGAACACGGCCTCAATTTGCCCAGAGAGCGCCCTCCTCTGCCCTCGCTCTCGTGGACGACGTTCTCTGTCGTCTCAACGAAATAACAAGAGCACAAACATATATACTCGCCGCACTCTCTCGTGTTCTCTGGCATCGCCACCTTCTTTCACGACTGTTGTGTGAGATTATGTAAGGCAGCGGATACGTTAAATATTCTTAAGCTATTGTAGCCTATGAAATTACTTATTTCAGCTGCACTTTATTTTAGTGTTGATAATGAATAATAGCCATAATAAGTGTCGCAGGGGATATGCCCCCGTCCCCCCAAACTCCCACTTTGACATGAAACTGTCTTGTGAATATTTTAGAATTAAAATGAAATAATATAAAAATATTTAAAGTACTGAGTTTTTTTGATTAATTTAATATTGTTTGCTATAATTATGATCAGACAGCGCCCGTCTCCCTGCGAGAAGTCGGAAGTCTATACCTACGCCTGCACAGTGGACAATTGGCCCATCCTCACAACCCACATAGGGAAATCTAGAAACGCTCCTGATGTCGGATTGACAATAGCACGGCGACCACGACACGACAGCCCCGACACTACGAAGCATTTGCAATAGCCAATAGGAAGCATGGTCAGTCCAAAACTCGCAGCCCCGACAGCACGACGCAAGTAAATACAGCACGACGCAAGTAAATACAGCACGACGCAAGTAAATTATACAGGATGATTCTCAATTAAAACGACAAACTTTGGGAGGTGATTCTTCATGCAAAAGTAAAAGGAAAAATATGTGACACTTTTTACCTAAACCGAATGTTAAGGGAGGTATGAGCCCTTAAAAAACGACATTTTAAGCTGTATTTGTGCAAAATATCGGCTCCTACGCTGAAGGTCCCGATAACATACAATAATGTTCCGAGAGTTGTCATTGTATTTTACTTCGTGACCGATCTACTGCACAAATACGGTTTAAAACCTCGTTTTTAAAGGGCTCTTACCTCCCTTAACATTCGGTTTAGGTATAAAGTGTCACATATGTTTTCCTTTTACTTTTTCATGAAGAATCACCTCCCGAAGTTTGTCGGTCTAATTGAGAATCATTCTGTATATATACTTTCCGTCGTATCTGGATCGTCGAGGTGCTCAAGCAATGTGAATCAAACATTACAAAACAAAATTTCGGTAAATATTTCCCGTAGTAAAGAGGAAACAAACTAAAATGATTTTCCGATTTCTTCATGCATTTGATTTTGGTCACAAGCGGAAAATCATCCACTTTATCGTGAATTTCACGCCGTAATTATTGGCTGTAACACGAGTGCCTTGCGACTGTAGGATTTATACTCTAGATCTGAAACATTGAGAATTGAGATAAACCAGTGAATATACTGAGAATTGAGCGACTGATAATCAGTGCCCGATAACTAATTAATAAGGTGGTAGAATTTTACTGATTTATTTGTGATGTCCACTGAATGACAAGAATTCCACTCCCACAAGTCACTTGTTTCCAGTTCATTCGCTTGATTTGCCAATCGACAGTTGCTTATTAGCTGACTCTCAGCCAATGTTATTTCACTGATTCGAGCTTAGATCGTACCAACTTGTGGGAAAGATATTGTCTGGGTACTGTATACAATACCGGGTGAACCATCTAAAAATTGCACCCCAAATATTTCTGCAATGAAAGGTGCTGTTGATGTGCTGGTTTCACACAATTGAAGTCTAGGCAAGGGCTCACAATTGAAGTCTAGGCAAGGGCTCACAATTGAAGTCTAGGCAAGGGCACACAATTGAAGTCTAGGCAAGGGCTCACAATTGAAGTCTAGGCAAGGGCTCACAATTGAAGTCTAGGCAAGGGCACACAATTGCAGTCTAGGCAAGGGCTCATAATTGCAGTCTAGGCAAGGGCTCATAATTGCAGTCTAGGCAAGGGCTCATAATTGCAGTCTAGGCAAGGGCTCATAATTGCAGTCTAGGCAAGGGCACACAATTGAAGTCTAGGCAAGGGCACACTATTGAAGTCTAGGCAAGGGCTCATAATTGCAGTCTAGGCAAGGGCTCATAATTGCAGTCTAGGCAAGGGCTCATAATTGCAGTCTAGGCAAGGGCACATAATTGCAGCCCAGACAGACACAGATTTTAATATTCTTTAGAATACGTATTCCTTGAACAAAGTTGCATTTTTTCTCTAGTCGAGCAAAACCTCTTCATATTAAGAAAATTAAACCAGAGGAAACTACAATGCCAATGGTATTTTTTTTGCAAGATTCTAGTTCAAGTAGTTTGCGTTCTATCGTAATATGACAGTTTTAAATACAATTTAATATGAACCATCGTCGTTTTCTGACGTTATGTCGGGCTGTGGTATCGTACTCGTGGGGCTATCTACAGATAACCCAGCTTACATCACCGTTAACTCGGGATGCAGCCCAACTAAGTAGGAATAAGTTTCTAAGTTCCCCTAATTTATTTTTTCTAAAGAAAACTTAAGTGACGTATGATCGGAGCAAGTAAGTGGTTTGGTAGACTCTTGCAGTAAAGGTGAATGATTAAGTGAAATAATTCCAACACACGCCATTGCTTCACTATGCTGTCACAGTGACGACATAGTGTAGCAATGGCGTGTGTTCAAAATATTTCACTTAATCATAGGGGCAGATACTCATCACATGCCGTACATACCTGGCTCGGTGTGCAGGAATTTGGGGAGGGGGTAGGGAGGAGCAAGTTCACTGATAGGTCCAGTGTAATTGGGCGTCACTGCGTTTAGGTCTTATCGATATATGAAATAGCGTTAAATTGGTCATGTTGAGAATCGGTAATTTTTGTTTCAAAAAGTGTTCTATTTAATTTTATTTAAATTACATTGGTAATTAGTCAATTAATTGTGTGGAGGGGGTGGAGGTACACAGAAAATTATTTTACGGAGTTTATTAGCTAGAGCGGAAGGATCTGGAAAGCCCATAGAAAAGTTATTTTAAGTGCATCATAATTATTTTATTGCTATAACTAGTCAGTCCACAAAATTTAAACAATTAATTGGTTGTGTACCCATATTATTCACATTCCGTCTGTCTCTTTCAGAAAATAACCTGGCTCCATTTCTGTAGATAATAATTGAAGTATACAACTATAAGTGTGAATTATAATAGACATCGAACATTGGGCATATCTTCCTCAGTCTTGTTTCGCTGTTGATTGGTTCCTTCCTGCATAACACGGCGAAGGGCCGGAACCAGGAGCCGGGACAAGCTGCGAGCTGGTGAAATATGTTTATCTGAGGACAAACAGCTTTAGTTGGTTCGACGTTGGCTCAGCATAGCTGCCCGCTGACAGTCAGTCGGCTGTGCAAACAGTGACTATGCTGTTGTCGAGTGACTATTCTAGTGATTGTGAAGAGGCTTGTTTACTCCGCACTGCCTGCTAACGAACTACTAATCTAGAGTCAATATCAGATACTCTGGTTATCTTGAAAGCACTGCTAGTCTGGAATATGTTGTGATGGCTACTCGAGTCAGCGAGGCGTATTGGCAAAGCTTGTACGCTAGTTGTTGCCATAGGCCATCAGTAGCACGCTGATGGCTACCTACACTCTAACAAGTATAGCATAGGCTGTTCGTGGTAAAGTGAGCACTTTTTAAGGCCGTGCGTTAGTGTTACTCTCTGCTTATTTGTATACTTTCGACAGTTGTAGATATGAAAATTACCATTTGACTAACAAACACAGTATGTACATTTTATAGCTCTTAAAAGTTAACGTCTGGGATAACAATAAAATATAAATTTTTTGTTATAGTGCCTGCTGGAAGGGCCTTCAAAAGTTTTCACTTTGCCGTGAATAGCCTATAGATGGAAAACTTACGTCAGTGTAGACGCATCTTAATAAAACATAAATGGTATATTATTTTCTCAATGGCAAATTCTCTACTTTATCTCTCGAAACAGTCACGTGCAAGGTAGAACAACTCCGTTTAACAGTTATTGTTTAGTATTCCCATACCTCCTGCCTGATGCATGGTAAGTGTTCGATACATCATGAACGTTCATCACTTCCATTACAGTTAAGGAAATTTACACTGTACTGTAAAGGCCATTTAACATTGAGGATAACATGGGACTTTTTATGATAAATTCACGTTGATTCTGTGCCAAAGTTTTGATGTAAAATAATGGCTGTTTTCAAACTGAAGTTAAGAATTGCTCTTCTTTGATAAGTCGTAAAGCACTGCTTCAAATATGCCGTGTCTCTGGGATCTGGAAAATGCTCGTGTATTACATATCGGTTTGCTTTGTAAAAATCTGATTTCAAATATATACATATGTGTGTCAATAATAACAACTTATCTCTGACCTACGTCGACACCTGTTTCTGTTCAGAGGTTTTCTTTAAATTTGGGGTTTTTGAGATCGTTAGTTTCTTCATTCACACACACGAAACGAAATTTAATAATAATCTCAAAATCAATCGTTTATCAAAAACAAAACTTAGAACCCACTCAATTTTGGTAGGAATAAAAATTAATATAGAAAAACAAAACTAATAATAGTTTCTTTAATCTGATTGGCTGGCACATCTTGAACTCTGCTTCATGTTTTGAAGTTGGGGTGAACTTTCTTGCAAGGCAACGTTAACTTTACGTCTCTTACTTGCACGTGAGTACATTGCTAAGCGATCTGCACCTGGACATAACGGTAACGCGGGCTTACAGTAGCGAGCTCGTTGTTAAGGTCCCCGTCTACCTGCAGCTGCGTGAGGCCGACAAATGCGCCATCACCACTACGCGCACGACTCTGAACTGGGGCGCAGTTCTCTCCTTCTGCTGTCTTACCTATGCCACTTTAAGGGGCGACAGTATAATTCTATCAGCGGTAAGTCTATAGTAAAATTGAATGCGGTACCCTTGAATATTTTTGTATACATCTGACGCGTGTATTTTGAGTTTAAAGCGTTTTAAAAACGCAGTTTTTAATCATGTGGGTACGTTCCGAAATAGTGTTTCTAATGCGTGCGAGATCTTGAAGGTAATCCACAGGTGTAGTCTGAAGTGTGAGTGCTTTCAGTAGATCAGCTGGGACCGCGGCGGTGTAGTGGTTAGACTACTCGCCTCCCACCAAGGCGAACCGGGGTTCGATTCCCGGCGGGGTCGCTGCCGGAGGATGCTGCTGGTCGGCGGGTTTTTATCAGGGATGGGTATCCAGTTTCCCCCACCCTTGCATTCCGGCGCTGCTCCATACTCACCTCGCTCCACCCTCATCCGCTCTCAAGACCTCGACATTAAGAGCCATCTAAAGCTCTCCACTCACTCACATTTAGTGCAAGTTTGATAGTTTCTAACCCACAACTCAGTCCAGGTGGTCCCTTAACCTCAATGTGCACTGGTTTGAAGTTCGAGTTGATTTGCGTAGGCCCAATCCCTCCGTCGCTTTCAGGCTTGAAGCCGACTTCAGGTGGACTCACAACCATCCGTCGCATCTGTCAGTCAGTCTGTGTTTTCGCACGTCACGTCGGTTGAAAGCCATTCACGACAGTCCGTCGTTTGTCAATTCTTCTGTACGGCAGAATTTCAGTTTGGCAACTTAACATCGTGATATTTCTTTAGTTGAAGGTATATTTTGGTTGGAAATACATTTTAAAGAGATAAACATTTTTGGGAAATAATTTTTGTTACATGATGAGAATTAATATTGAATTATTGTTTACATTTTAAATTCTTAGATTTACCACCAAAGATAAATAAACACATATCCACCGCCTTGCATTTTATTTCAAAGTGCGTATTCGATTCTACGGAATGTTATCAGAAGGCGGTGGGTGGCCCATCCCGTCCGTCGGTTGAAAGTTAAAGATTGAGAAATATTTGACGGATATAAAAAAGTTGGCCTGCGATTGGTTGAAGATGACGTGATCGCCGGACGGATGGTAGTGAGTCCAGCTCCACACGGCCTATCATTCGTCTGAAAACGGCACACTCGACATTCTACTCTATACTACGTGTAGAGAAGAATTTCGGACTGGACTGAACTCTGGCTGGAGTTAGTCCTCAGCAAACACGGGTCGAACATGGACCGAAAGTCGCATTTAAGGTAAAGTTTTCAATCCGGATTGACATGTTAACAAGTGCAAAAATTAAGTGAACATGGACTGAAAGCTGTGTAGTGACATCTTTCGGCAAGTGTGTGAACTAGGAAACAAACGATACTCGAAATATAAATAGACAATCGTTAGAGATGGTGGTTTATCGCGGGAAAAGTTGGCTGTTTGTTAGGATTCAACGTACCGTACACATGTCCGACAGTTTTCTTTCCTTATTGGCTGTCATGCATGCATGAAGCTACTTCTTCATTTCACTGGGCCAATGAGGATTCTGATATTATAAGGCTGAACGTTCGAGGTTGGTCTGCAAACAGTCAAAACCTTATTCATCCAATCATGAAAGAATAAACTAGAGTGTTATAGGAGAAATGTTGGCTCAAATCATTTTCGCGATTTTCCATCATCTCCAACAATTGTTTAACTGTTTTTGCCCCGGAGTTATTGTGAAGCTAGCGGTTTTTCTTCCCTTAGAAATTCAATAATCTCTTGCTTCCTATATTTTTATGTTTTACTATATTACAATTTAAATATTTGTTTCTCCGACATTATACTTATAAAATTTGAAAACTGTGCGTTCAATTCGGTCCAATAATTTTGCATTACCTTCCTTTTGGAAATCGCTGTCCCAGTAGCTTATAATTTGTTTAAAACAAATTTTAAATCATCATGCGTGCAAATATGAGAATAATACACTTCCGAAATAGCGGCATTTGTTTTGATTTCATTCCAAGTTCACTCCTATCAGCAGTGTTGAGACTAAATATTCAATCCAGATCCTACACTCCAGTCCCCCTGACCAACTGGAGTGGATTACTCACTCCACTCCTACTCCAGTCCGGTCCGAATCTGTTTTATAGTAACGTTTCAACTTGGATTCTTCAGTTCCTGGTTCAATCTGGATTGAGATGTTACTCTAAACGCACTACTAGAGAGTCGCGAGCTGCATACAAATTCATGTTCACAAATTAAGATGAGAAAGTAAACATATTTACTGATTTAACAGTATACTTTTTGGAATAGCGTTAGTTGGTGAGCGAAATACAAATACAAAATTTCTCTGCCATGACGAGTACCGATGCCAAACTGCTACATACAAAAGGTTCAAAGCTTGAAATACGTGCGTACTTGGCGCTTTTGAACTGAATCACTGTGAGTTTGAAATCCAGGGTTTTTCTTTTAACGGAACTGTAGCCCACGATGTGCTGGTCTATGAAAAGAGCACATATTTCAGACGATACCTGTCGATTATTTCCAATGCATCACGCATGTTACACTCTCTTTGGCGTGGCTAAAAACTGTTGTTTCAAAGCCTTCCGTTTCAAAATATTGGGTCGTGTGCATACAAAAGCACTCGAGGGCTCTGTATTGAACCTTACTACGGACTATCTACCAATACAATATTAAGGCGACTTAACAGAGTAAGTGTGCGATGTACTTAAGACATGAATCAATGTATTCAAGGGTATTAGTTTATGACTGTCGTGCGCGGGTCTTGACGGGTCATGTGCATTCTTGGCGTCACTTAACAGATCGTTATACTTTATATCTTAAGTACAAGTCAAGACGACGTAGCCAATCAGAGACCAGTGACATTCGTTGTTGGTGGGAAACTGTGTTTACATTTTTATATAGATTATGTCGTATTATGAAATAGTATGCAAATAATTATTTGAATAGAGATGCATTATCCTCTTAATTTAAACAAAAAGTTCATAGTCATGTTTTATTTTTTGGAAGAGGTTATTGAATTTCTTTAATTAACCTTTTCATATGTAGTGATGCAAATTCCTAATGTTGGCATTGGCTTTCCCTTCTATAAGATATCACGAGTTTTTCAAAACGTTTACACAAGCAGTAACCACAAATAATTAAATATATGTAAATAATCTTCCCTCTTGTCCATACTTCCAGGTCATGTCAGCTGCTTTTGTCTTCTGAAATTCTGATTAGCAAGACTTAACACTTGCTTATTCAATCATAAACTGCAAATCTTCTTATTGTTCATTTTCCGTGCACTTATCGAGTCATTAAGTACAATTCTTTATTCTTCAGTCTTTAACCGTAAACCCACCCCTAGGGTCTCCGCTTGAAGCAACGACGCGTACACTGCACGCCATTTTAGAGCCTTGCACGTAGAGGCGACGGCCCACTTGAGGCTCGTGGCAGTGTCGCCCTTCTCGCTCCTTCACTTCTCGGCCTCAAACTTGTGCAGTTAGGCGAGCCCCTTAATGCCGTTGAGAGTTGAAAATATTTCTTTTCATATTTTCCATCTTTTTATTTCGATATGAAATAATAGCCAGAGAAAAGTACGACAGTGGGGGAAATGTAAGTAGGAAGTTCTTATTATGAAGTTCAAGGTCGTTGTGTACATGTCGTGTTGGAACATCCTCGAGTGAGTGAGTGAGTGAGGAGATACGGGCGGCTTTTAACAGCGAGATCGTGAGAGCCGATGAGGGTGATTGAGGCGACTGTGGAGCGGCGCCGGAATGCAATGGCGGGAGGAAACGGCAGATCCCCGAGAAAACCCACCGACCAGTGGCATCGTCCGACACGACTCCCACGCGCGGGAGTAGCCCGACTAGGTGGGAGGCGAGCAGTCTAACCACTCAGCCACCGCAGCTCCAACATCCTCGACGTGTACGAAATGGTGGTTTTTTTCGCGTCGTGTACATGAGGCCTTCAGCCATTATAATTGCAGGCGAAAATAAGGAACAGAATAAATGTACGTACAGAAAGAATCTGAATATGTTTCTACAGTATTTAAAAAACTTAACGTTTTTTTTTCTTTGCTCGTTCTAAAAATACGTGTCAATGATGTTATTTGCTAATCACTACTTCGCAAAAATCACGTTAATTTTGAGTAGCGTGAGAATGGTTGTAAATAACGAAAGTACACTCACTGTGAACCATACGTTGTACACTTTCTGTGCAGACGTCTCTTACGTATAGTCTGTTCACGGTTTCTTCCAACATTTTCGATAAAACCTTTGAAAAATCACCCTATGTGATAGGTGTAGTTGTTTCCCACATACGCCATATATCATAAGCGTTTCGTACTTCCGTTAAAACGAGAGTATCTTATTTTTGATTAAATTGAACTCTTAGTTATGTTTGATCTGTAAATTATAACAATATATTTGTAATTAATATGAATTAAAAGTAGGCAGAAAATAGGTGTGTTGGTAATGAATAGTAAGAACTAGTTCTTATGTAAAATATTATTAAACTGAGTGCGCATGTATACGGTGCGTCGTTCCTTTGGTGTAATTTTCTAGATTTAGTTCACCTTTGCTTCCGTAAGGCGGAGTAATATCCCGAAAGAAGAGCTTAAGGCCACAGTCCTTCATTTCTTCAACATTTGCGAGAATTAATTTTTTGTACCCAAACGGGCGCCGATATTGTAAAATCCTCTTACATTTCTTCACGAATTGTTTTTATTATGTACTCTAATTTTTTCAACACAAGAAACTGTATAATTTTTAAGTAATTATTAAATAAACAAAATATCAATTACTTAATTGAATAAAGTATACATTTTTATGTTGAAAAAATTAGACTACATAATAAAAACAATTTGTAACAAAATTGTAAGAGGATTTTACAATATCGGCTCCAATTTGGGTTCAAAACATTAATTTTCGCAAAAGCTGTAGAAATGAAAGATCGTGACCTTAAGTAGGACTTGAGAACTGTAGAAAGTAGCCGTGAATAGACTATACACGAAATAGATGGTAACACGGCAGGTGATGCTATCCCTGAGAGTATAGGCTGCCTGCACGACGTCCTAGCATCACGGAGCACTGAGCAAGTAGGCTCTACTGAGCACCTGTCTGCCTGAGCGTCGTGTGTTCCTACACCGTCAATTAAATTAACATTTCCGAGGAGCCACACAGCATTACTCACGCATAGGTCATGTGGAACTACCAAGTTATTATAAAATTTAATATTTTACCAATATGCTCATCATTACACGCATGTGTAAAAAAGATAATCAATGGACGATGGACGGAGAGTAGTTCCATGTCTTAATGTCGAAAAAAAGTGTTAGGTAACAACTTGTGATAATTTAAAATTATTTCTTTCGCTTTCTGTTCATTTTTTAATGTATCGAAGTGTACAAATGAGCGTATTTGTAAAGTATATACTTTCTTAACAATCTCAGACTTTAGTTTGACCGACGCATTAATAAAGTGATTGGGCCATTTAAGATGTTAATTTTACATAAGGTGGAGGAATACACAACGTTTATACAAGTAGTTCTTAGACAGGGCTTTAAAAAGTGCTTATTTTACCGTGAACAGTATATAGGTATACAGGCAGGATTTAAAAAAAAGTTACCGAGAAGCTCCATCAACTGATTCCTCACATGAATCTAGACGAAAAGTAAATAGTAAACATATGAAATTTAGCCTAATTAGCTTCCTAAGGTAGCAGAAGATGCGCGACCAGTTTATTGCTACTAACAGTGGACCATATTCACTTAGACGTCTGAAAGTGCGTGTGGGTGTGCCAGTAATTGAACATACACGTCTACAGAATATACTGTCGGTGTACGTAAGTAACAGGTAGCGCCACCTGTTCTCCGCAAAAATATTTACGCCAAGGCTAGACTCCAATGTCTTATGGCATACGTGCAGTTTTCCTTTGGTTACTGACCAGGTGTCTTTATCAAGAGACAGTTCCTTACCTGACTGGGACAATCAGAATTAGGTAACTCCGACACTGAGTGTCCGTGATTGGCGGGCAGACACACGCAGTACGTAATTAGGAAGGCACACATTTACTGTCACTGAAGACAAGGTTGAAGTGAGCTGCCTATATTCTCCACTTCACCAACATCAGTTGTGTTGGTCTCTGTATATCTACTTACCTTCTTCCTATTGGTCCTGGCCACACAAGACACGCCTACTGCAATCTGCTACGTTTATTATTGACTGTACATCGGCCAATGGAGTTGCTTGTTGACTATCTGCAAATCAACGTATCGTGATTGATATAACGTGTTTCATAATCCATCGTGTTCATTTGAGAAATTATTAAAATTAACAGTTTTATTCTTAAGAATAGAGATGGTGAGTAGTTGTAATTTTTTTACTTAGATTCCCATAAACTCCAGCGAAACAGTAAAACCATAGAAGTGTGAGATTTGTCTTCAAAAGCAAAGACATACTCCTCAAAGGGTTAAGATCATCCAATGACGAAAGTGGATCTGAGTTCTAGTGTTTTGGAATGCAAGTGGTCCTGAAATATTTTCGTGGAAAACAGGTGGACCTAGTAACAGGTTATGGAAAGAATGTTGGTTGCCACACACACAGGTGTGTCCAGTCGCATTGTAGGCGAGTGCAATGCCTCCAATATGTCCGCCTGGTAACGCATTTACTAGTACAATACACGTACTTTCACAGCTCTAAGTAAATTTGGTCCAGTGTCATTAGCCATAAACCTGTCCCTCATTTACATCATTACAGGGTAATGACTTACCCTGGAAGTGGGTTGTGATAAATGCCATATGAATACTTTTCGCCAGTGTTTATGTGAGGGACCACTTGACGGAGTTTGTGAACACGCTGTATATAGAGCGGGCCGCCGAGTGGCGGGTCTGTGCCAGCCGCCAATCACGTGCTCCTGTCAGTTGCACAAGCGTCTGTAGGTCAGGACGTCGCCACAGTGTTGCCAGACGTCGCCACAGTGTTGCCAGACGTCGCCACAGTGTTGCCAGACGTCGCTACAATTTCCGTCTAGCTCTGCTTACCCCGGCCAACACCATTACTAAAGGTGTTCACGATAAAGCGAGCACTTTTGAAATCAAACTTAGAAAAAAAGTCACTGCTCCTACCTGCATATATTTCAACGGACGCAATGAGTGACATGCAACCAGTAAAGTTGGTAACAATGAAGGGGAAAGTAGTTCCATATCTTAACGTCGAATAAGAATTGTTAGGGTAACCATTTGTAATAACTTAAATTTCTTTCTTTCGCTTCCGGATTTTTAACGCATCATAATGTAAAGATTAACACATTTACTTTTCTATTAATCCCACAGTTTCGCCTGAACGACGCTTGAATAAAGTGATGAGGCCAATAGCAACGTTAATTTTACATAGGGCGGAGGAATACACAACGTGCGTACAAGTAGATCTTAACAGGGCTTTAAAAAGTGCTCATTTTACCGTGAATAGCTTATAGGGGACATGACTTCATTCTGGCTACTGTCATCCAACAATAACAACCCACTCCAGCCTCGCTCGGGTGTGATTTACAAATATGGCGTTGTTTAGGTTTACAGCAACTATGTACACTAAATGTTTCAGGTAACTAACACAACATTAATACTGTGTTGTCGACAAAGTCATCGTAAGCGAACCCCTATTCTTAATCAAATTTTAAAAGACAAAATGGTTACTGCGGGCCATCGTTAAAAGTTAAACAGATGCTTTCGCGGATATTTCTGTAGACCTTTTAGAGATATACAATTCTCTAGTACATTAATTTGGTGTACATCTTATGGTTTAGAGTCAGCGTAAGCCATAAAAAAATTCGTGTGTATGGAGGAGAGGGGGTGGACCCAGGGCGAGGCAACATCCTCCGAGTGACGGGCTTTCCAGCTGGGATCCTTAGGCGCCCGTCATCCCTGAACATGACATGAAGTGTGGCCCTAGGATTGAGCGGCGCTGTAATGCAAGGGGGAGAGTACCCCGAGAAAACTCGCCGGCAAGCGGCATAGTCCAGCACGATTACCAAATGCGAAAATCCGGGAGTGAACCCGCAAGGTATCGAACCCGGGTCGCCTTGGTGGGAGGCGAGCGCGCTAGCCACTGCGCCTCCGCTGCACCTAGCGTAAGCCATATAAGCGCCCGAAAAGCGGCTTTTTCCAACTTTTTTTTTATAAAAAGTCGACATTTCTCTACTATATTAATATTAAATATTAATGAATTATATACTTAAACGTCCCTCAAGAAATTCTATAAGTGATGGTGTAAACCGCATCAAATTCCTTCAAGTAGTTTTGAAGCCTTGCCCGAATATACTGACACATTCATCCTGGCGACATGGTTTACACTATGTGTAGATGAGCTTATTTTCTGGCGATATTCGTGAATCATTTAGTATACAACCAGTTCAACCCTCGTGTTCGTGAACGAAGATATGTTGCAGTTGAAGGTTACTTATGGTGTTCACTGTACACAACCAGGAATCGTTGCAAGGTGTTTGGAGCATCTTCCTTATTGGCGACGTGAAGTGTGCTCACCTCTCACTTGTGAATGGTCAATACTGTACGTTCATCGTTCATTACGAGACGCACGCTCGGTATAGGTACAGCGCAGGTACAGGTGCAACACTTGAGCTCGTTAATTAATTTGGTACTGAACGAATTCATTTAAAAGAATGAGAAAATACCAACAAACAAGGAAGTGTTTCCTTGTGTTATTGGTGGCTTTGGAATCACACATCCGAAGTGATCATAGATCACAATCATGTTCTTTGTATGGCACCTCTCTGCTGTGACCAGTATCTGTCAGCGTATATTCACGTGCTTGTGATATGCACAATGCAACGTGGTTCTACTATAATGCAGCTGGTTACTGGGAAACTTTTATATATGCAGGAAGATAATGAGGATATGCGAACACCAGACTAGGTGTTACTGCAAAACCTGGTCATGGTATCATTGAACTGTATTATTCCTGTTGTTTACATAATTCTGCAGTTCCTTCTACAGAGTATCTTGATATAAGCTGTTCACGGTAAAGTGAGTACTTTTCAAAGCCCTCTCATTTTGGAATAATAGTCAATAAACGTATTTAATTTAAACCATAGACGTTAACTTCCGAGCGCGATGGAATACATACACTGTGTTTATTACTTACTTGACAATATTAATTTGAAAAAGTGGTTAAAGGATAAATAATGGCTAAAAAGAAAAAGAAGCCAGGGCTTCAAAAGTGCTCACTTTACTGTGAACAGCCTATACTATCGATGTTAGAGACCGGGTGCTGGAAAGACTTGTACGTACATGGACATACGTCGGATGTAGTCACATGAGCTGACATCTCTCGTTTATAACAGTTCTAGGGGCTGGGCCCTCCATCTGGGACGTGGCATATGAAGTGGCTTGAATGGTCCGCAGAACATACCGTCCAATTAGAAAGCTTCCCTGCGTGTGGTATACATCATTCGCTGCTGAGACTATGTTCCGTAGCGTCATAAACCACTGTTTCCAGTAAGATAGAGCACAGATAAAGTTATATTGGTCCCGATGTAAGACAAAGCGTCGTCTGGATATCAGTACAGTTCCGAACAAAAGATCTGTGTGTTGCAACGCCTAAAATTATATACTTATTTTGACTTAGACAATTAAAAGGAAAGGCAAGTCTCAAACTTTCTGTGACAATACCCCACATCATTATTATCTTAGCACACACAGTCTCTCTCACTGTGTTGTAATTCTTCAATAAAATAAACTAATTTCTACTGAAATACTTATGGTTTGCATAAACTCATATGAACGAAACAATAGGCTTGAATATAATGAGGCGAGCAGTTAATTATAAGGGAAATGTAGGTACTTATTACAACGAGAAGTAGGGACTCGCAACTGGCAGTCAACCCATAAAGCGACTACCCCTCTCAACCCACGGAGCGACTACCCTCTTAACCCACAGAGCGACTACTCTCTCAACCCACAGAGCGATTACACCTCTCAACCCCCGGAGCGACTACCCCTCTCAACCCACAGAGCGACTACCCCTCTCAACCCACGGAGCGACTACCCTCTCAACCCACAGAGCGACTACCCCTCTCAACCCACGGAGCGACTACCCTCTCAACCCACAGAGCGACTACCCCTCGCTACCCACGGAGCGACTTCCCCTCTCAACCCACGGAGCGACTACCCCTCTCAACCCACGGAGCGACTACCCCTCTCAACCCACGGAGCGACTACCCTCTCAACCCGCCGAGCGATTACACCTCTCAACCCACGGAGCGACTACCCCTCTCAACCCACGGAGCGACTACCCCTCGCTACCCACGGAGCGACTACCCTCTCAACCCACGGAGCGACTACCCCTCGCTACCCACGGAGCTACTTCCCCTCTCAACCCACGGAGCGACTACCCCTCGCTACCCACGGAGCGACTACCCTCTCAACCCACAGAGCGACTACCCCTCGCTACCCACGGAGCGACTACCCCTCTCAACCCACGGAGCGACTACCCTCTCAACCCACAGAGCGATTACACCTCTCAACCCACAGATCGACTACCCCTCGCTACCCACAGAGCGACTACCCCTCTCAACCCACAGAGCGACTACCCCTCGCTACCCACAGAGCGACTACCCCTCGCTACCCACGGAGCGACTACCCCTCGCTACCCACGGAGCGACTACCCTCTCAACCCGCCGAGCGACTTCCCCTCTCAACCCACGGAGCGACTACCCCTCTCAACCCACGGAGCGACTACCCCTCTCAACCCACGGAGCGACTACCCTCTCAACCCGCCGAGCGATTACACCTCTCAACCCACGGAGCGACTACCCCTCTCAACCCACAGAGCGACTACCCCTCTCACCCACGGAGCGACTACCCTCTCAACCCACAGAGCGACTACCCCTCGCTACCCACGGAGCGACTTCCCCTCTCAACCCACGGAGCGACTACCCTCTCAACCCACCGAGCGATTACACCTCTCAACCCACAGATCGACTACCCCTCGCTACCCACAGAGCGACTACCCCTCTCAACCCACAGAGCGACTACCCCTCGCTACCCACGGAGCGACTTCCCCTCTCAACCCACGGAGCGACTACCCTCTCAACCCACCGAGCGATTACACCTCTCAACCCACAGATCGACTACCCCTCGCTACCCACAGAGCGACTACCCCTCTCAACCCACGGAGCGACTACCCTCTCAACCCACAGAGCGATTACACCTCTCAACCCACAGAGCGACTACCCCTCGCTACCCACGGAGCGACTTCCCCTCTCAACCCACGGAGCTACTACCCCTCTCAACCCACGGAGCGACTACCCTCTCAACCCAGAGAGCGATTACACCTCTCAACCCACAGAGCGACTACCCCTCGCTACCCACGGAGCGACTACCCCTCTCAACCCACGGAGCGACTACCCCTCTCAACCCACGGAGCGACTACCCTTCTCAACCCACGGAGCGACTACCCCTCTTTACCAATCAAACTCGGCTTCTATGGTCGTAGTTGATGTTGGACAAGCTCCTGTCATGTACCTTGCAACATGAAACAAATGCTAGATGCGAGTAAATGTGTCGTACAAAATACTTGAAATAATATTTTTGCAATGTTATGAAATAATATTTGTTCTAGCGGGGGGCCACGGTGGTTAAGTGGCTAGGGCACTTGCCTCCCACCCGTCGGGATTCCCCCCCCTTTTCCAAGATCTTCGCACGTGGGAATCGTACCGGTCGATGACGCTGTTCGGTAGGTTTTCTCGGGGATCTCCCGTTCTCCCCGCCATTTCGTTCCGGTATTGCTCCATACACACCTCTAACTTAAATCCAACCCTCTTGGATTAAAACATGACGAGTAAGAATCCACGCTTTAAAAAACTCTATCCAACCAACGTGGGTGTGGCAATTAGTATATTGCATTTTTCTCGTCTTATCAAGTGAATTTGTGGCAAATTAATGGACGTCGGAACGTTCATAGAAGTGGGAAGGAGAAAAGAGCGAAGAATTAGCAGACACTCCAGTTAAAAATGTTTATTTTATAATCTAATGGATTGTGTTTAGCAAAATAGCCGAAATATGTCCTACTCTATAACTCTGTCACTTGAAACACAACTGGGTTACGCATTGAAATATAATATTCTGCGGTGAGCCGATAATTTATTGGGGAGAAGTCTGTAGTAAAGTTTGAGTGCAGGTTCCTATAATAGTTTCGCATGCTCCCGACCAATTATTCCGAGATAAGCTACGTTAGTGTGGAAAAGCTGTTTTAAGCAATGTCAGAGGTCTTGGGAATAGTGTTTCTAATGTGTGCGATGTATTTAGAAGAGTGTTTTCATGTCATGTATCCGTATCATGAAAACACTTTCAAAGGTGCGCGAATTTCAAATTCACTGCAACGCTATTCAAGTGATATGCAGGTGACGCCCTAGATATACAATGTTTGTAGTTGTATCTTAATCACATTATGATAGTTGTTTATACACGGTACTGCTGAAGCAAGTTAAGGGGAGGCGCAATGCTGTTACCACCCCCCCCCTCCCCAAATGCTCCGATTTCCCTGGATAAATTTGAACACTCGCGCTTAGCTCCTTTATTCGTGCTTCAGAATGGCCCATTTTAACAGTTTTACTGGCTGTTCGCGATAAACCGACACACTTTAAAGCCTGCTATAGGTCTATACTTGTATAGACATTGTGTATTCTTCCGCCACGTGTGTAATGCAACACGGTCAAAGGCCTGGCTACTTTATTCATGCGCCACTCAAGTGAAACTTTAAATTATTTGAAAAGTAAATATTTTACAAAGTTGCTAATTGTTATACACTTGTACATTAAAATCAAGAAGGCGAAACATATATTTTCAGTATTCACAAATGTTTACCCAGCGTTTCCTACGGAACTAATTTATTACCGTCGCTAGAATGTTTATAAGGCTAAAGCTACTCAGTGCGCCCGTTGAAAATATTTGCAAGTACGGGTAGTTGCATTTGTTGAAGGTTCATATAAACATGTTCAGTTAACAGAGGTTACATGTCCACACACAATGTCTTCAATGCACACATCACAAAGTTCTATAAGAGAAGGCCTTCAAGTGTGGTCCACCTTCCGTTACTTCTGATTCCTCTGTCCAGTAATTTCCAGTAACATCAGCTATGTTTCCGATGCAGCTGACGAGCTCTGAAACTGGTGAGCAGATGAGTGGAGCCTTATGCGAGGCTAGGAACACCGCGGCCCAGGAGGATGTGTAGTGCCAGTCACTGGTGAGTAGCTGAGTGGATCCCTGTGCGAGGCTAGGAACACCGCGGCCCAGGAGGATGTGTAGAGCCAGTCACTGGTGATTAGCTGAGTGGAGTCCTGTGCGAGGCTAGGAACACCGCGGCCCAGGGGGATGTGTAGTGCCAGTCAGTGGAGAGTAGCTGAGTGGAGCCCTGTGCGAGGCTAGGAACACCGCGGCCCAGGAGGATGTGTAGTGCCTGTCACTGGTGATTAGCTGAGTGGAGCCCTGTGCGAGGCTAGGAACACCGCGGCCCAGGAGGATGTTTAGTGACTGTCACTGGTGATTAGCTGAGTGGAGCCCTGTGCGAGGCTAGGAACACCGTGACCCAGGGAGATGTGTAGTGCCAGTCACTGGTGAGTAGCTGAGTGGAGTCCTGTGCGAGGCTAGGAACACCGCGGCCCAGGAGGATGTGTAGTGCCAGTCAGTGGAGAGTAGCTGAGTGGAGCCCTGTGCGAGGCTAGGAACACCGCGGCCCAGGAGGATGTGTAGTGCCAGTCACTGGGAGTAGCTGAGTGGAGCCCTGTGCGAGGCTAGGAACACCGGGCCCAGGAGGATGTGTAGTGCCAGTCACTGTGAGTAGCTGAGTGGAGCCCTGTGCGAGGCTAGGAACACCGCGGCCCAGGGGATGTGTAGTGCCAGTCACTGGTGAGTAGCTGAGTGGAGCCCTGTGCGAGGCTAGGAACACCGTGACCCAGGAGGATGTGTAGTGCCAGTCACTGGTGAGTAGCTGAGTGGATCCCTGTGCGAGGCTAGGAACACCGTGACCAGGGGATGTGTAGTGCCAGTCACTGGTGAGTAGCTGAGTGGAGCCTGTGCGAGGCTAGGAACACCGTGACCCAGGAGGATGTGTAGTGCCAGTCACTGGTGATAGCTGAGTGGAGTCCTGTGCGAGGCTAGGAACACCGGCCCAGGAGGATGTGTAGTGCCAGTCACTGGAGAGTAGCTGAGTGGAGCCCTGTGCGAGGCTAGGAACACCGCGGCCCAGGAGGATGTGTAGTGCCAGTCACTGGTGAGTAGCTGAGTGGAGCCCTGTGCGAGGCAGGAACACCGGCCCAGGAGGATGTGTAGTGCCAGTCACTGGTGAGTAGCTGAGTGGAGCCTGTGCGAGGCTAGGAACACCGCGGCCCAGGGAGATGTGTAGTGCCAGTACTGGTGAGTAGCTGAGTGGATCCTGTGCGAGGCTAGGAACACCGCGGCCCAGGAGGATGTGTAGTGCCAGTCACTGGGAGTAGCTGAGTGGAGCCCTGTGCGAGGCTAGGAACACCGCGCCCAGGGGATGTGTAGTGCCAGTCAGTGGAGAGTAGCTGAGTGGAGCCCTGTGCGAGGCTAGGAACACCGGCCCAGGAGGATGTGTAGTGCCAGTCACTGTGATAGCTGAGTGGATCCTGTGCGAGGCTAGGAACACCGCGGCCCAGGAGGATGTGTAGTGCCAGTCAGTGGAGAGTACTGAGTGGATCCCTGTGCGAGGCTAGGAACACCGTGACCCGGAGGATGTGTAGTGCCAGTCATGGTGAGTAGCTGAGTGGATCCTGTGCGAGGCTAGGAACACCGGACCCAGGAGGATGTGTAGTGCCAGTCACTGGTGAGTAGCTGAGTGGAGCCCTGTGCGAGGTAGGAACACCGCGGCCCAGGAGGATGTGTAGGCCAGTCACTGGTGAGTAGCTGAGTGGATCCCTGTGCGAGGCTAGGAACACCGTGACCCAGGAGGATGTGTAGTGCCAGTCACTGGTGAGTAGCTGAGTGGAGCCTGTGCGAGGCTAGGAACACCGCGGCCCAGGAGGATGTGTAGTGCCAGTCACTGGTGAGGTAGCTGAGTGGAGCCCTGTGCGAGGCTAGGAACACCGCGGCCCAGGGAGGATGTGTAGTGCCAGTCACTGGGAGTAGCTGAGTGGAGCCTGTGCGAGGCTAGGAACACCGGCCCAGGGGATTGTGTAGTGCCTGTCACTGGTGAGTAGCTGATGGAGTCCTGTGCGAGGCTAGGAACACCGTGACCCAGGAGGATGTGTAGTGCCAGTCACTGGTGAGTAGCTGAGTGGAGCCCTGTGCGAGGCTAGGAACACCGGACCCAGGGGATGTGTATGCCAGTCATGGAGAGTAGCTGAGTGGACCCTGTGCGAGGCTAGGAACACCGGGACCCAGGAGGATGTGTAGTGCCAGCACGGTGATTAGCTGAGTGGATCCCTGTGCGAGGCTAGGAACACCGTGCCCAGGAGGATGTGTAGGCCAGTCACTGGTGTACTGAGTGGATCCTGTGCGAGGCTAGAACACCGCGGACCCAGGAGGATGTGTAGTGCCAGTCTCTGGTGATTAGCTGAGTGGAGCCTGTGCGAGGCTAGGAACACCGCGGCCCAGGAGGATGTGTAGTGCCTGTCACTGGTGATTAGCTGAGTGGAGCCCTGTGCGAGGCTAGGAACACCGCGGCCCAGGGGGATGTGTAGGCCAGTCACTGGTGAGTACTGAGTGGATTGTGCGAGGCTAGGAAACCGCGACCCAGGAGAATGTGTAGTGCCAGTCACTGGTGAGTACTGAGTGGAGCTGTGCGAGGCTAGGAACACCGCGGCCCAGGAGGATGTGTAGTGCCAGTCATGGGAGTACTGAGTGGAGCCCTGTGCGAGGCTAGGAACACCGCGGCCCAGGGGGATGTGTAGTGCCAGACACTGGTGAGTAGCTGAGTGGAGCTTGTGCGAGGCTAGGAATACCGGCCCAGGGGTTGTGTAGTGCCAGCACTGGTGAGTAGCTGATTGGAGCCTTGTGCGAGGCTAGGAACACCGCGCCTAGGGGATGTGTAGTGCCAGACACTGGTGAGTAGCTGAGTGGATCCCTGTGCGAGGCTAGGAACACCGCGGCCCAGGAGGATGTGTAGAGCCAGTCACTGGTGAGTAGCTGAGTGGATCCCTGTGCGAGGCTAGTAACACCGTGACCCAGGAGGATGTGTAGTGCCAGTCACTGGTGAGTAGCTGAGTGGAGTCCTGTGCGAGGCTAGGAACACCGCGGCCCAGGAGGATGTGTAGTGCCAGTCACTGGTGAGTAGCTGAGTGGAGCCCTGTGCGAGGCTAGGAACACCGTAACCCAGGAGGATGTGTAGTGCCAGTCACTGGTGAGTAGCTGAGTGGAGTCCTGTGCGAGGCTAGGAACACCGTGACCCGGGAGGATGTGTAGTGCCAGACACTGGGGAGTAGCTGAGTGGATCCATGTGCGAGGCTAGGAACACCGTGACCCAGGAGGATGTGTAGTACTAACTAAGTATTTACGTTGTGACGTTTACATTTGTTGGTTTCAATATACAGCTCTTGTTATGTTAAGTTCTATGTTAAATTAGTAAGTCAGGAAAATAATTATTTCGTATCAGTGGCTGACAAAAGTGATTTTAGTTATGTAATCATCCAAGGATCGTCATATGTTTAGGAATTACGAAGTGAACAGCAAGTTTGTGTGTTTAATAAATAATGTTATTCGAAATTGAGCTCAAAATATTCTAAATGTATTAGGCCTTTTAAAAAAACCTTTTTTATCCTAATTTATTTTCGTTGACAAAAAGTTTTCCAAATCGTTAATTTATTACTAAAATGCACGAAAATGAAATTTGTCAACGTCTTTTACAATTCTGGCGCAACACAATATAAATTCCAGACGTACGGAAATTGGTAACAGTAAATACGAATACAGAAGACGAAAGAAAAAAATTGTCCATTGAATGTGACTGACTGACACTGCTTTTAATTTACGCAATGCTGAAGTTGGGTCAACTTCTAGCGTGGAAACATTAGCTTTACGTCAGTGTTAATTCAGTGTAAATACATTGCTGCTTGAAGTATACCTGAACATAGCATCAACACACAGTTAACACAACGCGCTGCATACTGAGGCGGCCTGGCCTACTTCCTTCTGTTGTACCATGTGTGATGTATTTGGTTGTCGCCTACATATGTCACGTATTACAAGCGTTTTACTATCGTGCTAAGGTAAAAAAAAAAAAAAACCCTATTGTTGGTTGAATTCCACTTTTACTTACATTTTATCTATAAGTTATAATATTTAATTTATAATTAATGTGAATAGCAAGAGATAGAATATGTGTGTGTTGGTAATGGCTAGTTAAAAATAGTTGTTACATATGCAAAATATTAATAATCTTGATGCCCACAAATGCGGTGTTGTTCCTTTGTTGCCAGGTGATAGATGAATGAAGCAGTGCTAGCACGAGGTTGAGGAATAGCCCGCAAGTGTAACTCGGGCAGGGCTTCAGAAAAGTTCGAAGTAACCGTGAATGGATTACAGTTATTTAGGCCGGAATCGCATGGCTAAGACAAGCGTCCAACACGACAAAAACACCGAATATCCAATCAAATACAAGGCGCGTCCGACTTCACCACGACAAAAACTGTCGTACGACCAGCAGTTTTGCGTTAGGTTGTCGTCCTGTAGTTGACAGATATTTTTAAGTGTGCGTGGTTGCAGTTACATCTGTATTTTCCCATAAAAAAGGGGGGGGGGGCATTTTAAAGTAATGACGAAACCTTAGACTACTGTTACAGATGTGAAACGAGTAACAGGATAAAAATAAGTGGTATTTCGAAATAACTGTTACGATGTTCGTGGCACCTCGACAAGCTTGGTTTTTACATATTGAAAATGGAAATTGAGTTATGCAGGAATATTCTCAAATCCAAAATTGCATTTTGAATTTTTCATTTATATGCCATAATTTTCTTTTCAATGAAATAACTGAATATATCTTATTACGGCACGTTTACATTTTATGAAAGTTTTCAAATGTCGCCGCCAAATTTTACTCTCTTTTAAAGTGGCGATTATAAAACGGAAATAATACATTTTTTAGTTTAAAAATGTACTTATCGTTGATTACGTGAATAAAACTAGCTAAAAGTTCAAAATGTACATTTGTTCTATAGCGTCATGTATATTACCAGAGAACTACAGCTGTTGATTTTAAAATAAGTGTTCTCAAACAAATGAAGTAAAATATAAATCAATAATTCAACACGGCGTATGAGGACGAGTCTCAATGTCGATTCTCATCTGAAGTTATCATTGTGCTCGTTATGTCAACTTTGCGGCTGATTTATTTATAAAATCGTAGCTGTGTTCATACTGGAGTTAAGAAAGTCTCGGCTTTGATAAGTTGTAATCCAGTGCTGCCAAATATGCTGCATCTGCGATCTGAATAAAGCTAGTCCATAATTACAAGTGTATATGACCAGCTGGTATAGTATTTAAAATATTTGTATCGGTTTGTCAATAGTAGGCCTAAATTGTATCTCACCGAAAAAGAAATAATTTTAGGTTATCACAAATGGTTCCCTAACAGTTTTTATTTGACGTTAAGATATGGAACTACTTTACCTCCATCGCTACCAACTTTACTGCACGAATGTCACTCAGTGTGCCCATTAAGGTATATGCCTGCAGGAGCAGTGACTTTTTTCTAAGGTTCTTTTCTACAGTGCTCACTTTATCGTGAACAGCCTTTACTTGGAAAAGTCTTTAAAATCACGCTATAGATTTTTTCCCCCAGAATTTTTTCAAATTGCTCAATATAAGATGATTTTTGCATATTTCTGATTTGTAACAGCCTATAATTTTTAGAAAAATAATTTTGCTAACCGCACCTTAAAATTAGTTAGGCGCTACCTTTCTGTCTCCCTAGCTAAATTTTCTGCAAACGTTCTCTTTCGCTTTATTTGTACTACATCCCGAAAATACTAATATTGTACTTTTGACACGCAACGATGCAGAAAATATGCGGTGTAAAATTTTGAATGCTATGAAACAGCAGTTGTAAGTAATATGTACCAGTAGGCGGAGTGGGGTATCTTCATTCTTGGCGATAGGACAGCGACCTTGACAAGCCCCGCCCACTAACTAGGATGGGTTTGCGCTGCTCTGTTTATTTTGAATGCTATGAAACAGCAGTTGTAAGTAATATGTACCAGTAGGCGGAGTGGGGTATCTTCATTCTTGGCGATAGGACAGCGACCTTGACAAGCCCCGCCCACTAACTAGGATGGGTTTGCGCTGCTCTGTTTATTTTGAATGCTATGAAACAGCAGTTGTAAGTAATATGTACCAGTAGGCGGAGTGGGGTATCTTCATTCTTGGCGATAGGACAGCGACCTTGACAAGCCCCGCCCACTAACTAGGATGGGTTTGCGCTGCTCTGTTTATTTTGAATGCTATGAAACAGCAGTTGTAAGTAATATGTACCAGTAGGCGGAGTGGGGTATCTTCATTCTTGGCGATAGGACAGCGACCTTGACAAGCCCCGCCCACAAACTAGGATGGGCTTGCGCTGCTCTGTTTATTTTGAATGCTATGAAACAGCAGTTGTAAGTAATATGTACCAGTAGGCGGAGTGGGGTATCTTCATTCTTGGCGATAGGACAGCGACCTTGACAAGCCCCGCCCACTAACTAGGATGGGCTTGCGCTGCTCTGTTTATTTTGAATGCTATGAAACAGCAGTTGTAAGTAATATGTACCAGTAGGCGGAGTGGGGTATCTTCATTCTTGGCGATAGGACAGCGACCTTGACAAGCCCCGCCCACAAACTAGGATGGGCTTGCGCTGCTCTGTTTATTTTGAATGCTATGAAACAGCAGTTGTAAGTAATATGTACCAGTAGGCGGAGTGGGGTATCTTCATTCTTGGCGATAGGACAGCGACCTTGACAAGCCCCGCCCACAAACTAGGATGGGTTTGCGCTGCTCTGTTTATTTTGAATGCTATGAAACAGCAGTTGTAAGTAATATGTACCAGTAGGCGGAGTGGGGTATCTTCATTCTTGGCGATAGGACAGCGACCTTGACAAGCCCCGCCCACTAACTAGGATGGGTTTGAGCTGCTCTGTTTATTTTTGCACCTTCAATGTAACTGATAAAAGAGGTTTGTTATCGCCAACTTATATAATTCATTAAATAAGCATCGTTACTTCATTGTTACCGGGCTTGTCACGTGTATTTTTCCACAGATTACGTAGTGAACTTGTATTTGATGCCTTGGGCGTCGTTTTCAGTTGCTAGCCAATTTTTTTGTTCAAATCAGAAGTAAAACATTCCAACCAGCTTACCGACCGAGGTAGCCTACCGCAGTCAGTTTTGGGAGAGGAAGTCAAAGAAAGTCAATTCAAGTGATCACCGCGTTCCTTAGCTAACCACTGACAGTGCAGTGTTGTGACGTCATGTAGGCGTCTATGTAGGCGACAGTGCAGTGTTGTGACGTCTATGTAGGCGACACAAGCCTACATAGACTAGTGATCATAATGTTTGTTAACTACCGTAGCCAGGTATTCTGTTACTGAAGGCTAACATAACATAGAAATATAATTATTTATAATAAATGACATTCTGAAATATGTCCTCCTGTACTTCAAAATTCACGTTGACCTCCCGTGGCGTGGCGTGGCGCAGTCGGTTGATGCGCTACCGATCTGGGGTGCGGAAGGCTCTGGGTTCGAATCCCGGGCAACGCATGGGTGTTAATTTAAATTAGGTTATGAGTTAGTCCGTAAACCGTCCCCTGCTAAACTATCAAGCATAAACCTGGGGAGACATTCAAAAGCCCTATCCTATACTAATACCTTCAAGTTTCATATGGAGTGTATTTTATAGTCAGGCCTACTCTTAGGAAATAAAAGTCTGGGACAAGAAAAGTACACATCGTCTTTTAAGTTTAATTCTGAATTAGAGTCCACTAAAGAGAAATTTCACAATTAGTACTATCTTTAATTAGCTATGAGTCAATATTAAATGAAGAATAGTAATTATGGTTTAATTAAAAATCTCCTATGACATTTAAAACTCGAAGTCCACACAGTATTGTAACAGACAAGCAAATTACTGATGAGAGATCTGGGCAGCACTTAAAAACGAGATCTTAAGAATTGATGAGGGTGAAATGAGGTGAGAATGGAGCAGTGCCGGAATGGGAGGGTGGAGAAAACGGGAGATACCCGAGAAAACCCGCCGACCAGCGGCATCGTCCGGCACGATTCCCCCTTGCAAAAATCCGTAGTGATCCGGTCGGGAATTGATCCTAATTCGCCCTGGTGGGAGGGGAGCAGGCTAACCGCTCAGCTATCGCGGGCCCTGAAGGATATTCCCGCTGCGGATTTCTGTATTCTACAACATACATCAGAGTGCTACGATGTGACCTAAGTTTTAGTCCCCACCACCTTCGACCTTTACCTCCACTGACTATTAACGAACTAGGGAATTATTATCATATCATTATACAGATTAGTCCACCTAACGTTGCCAAACCCTCCCCCCCCCCTTTTTTCGCCGAAAAAATAATTCCGGGAACAGTTGCAGATCACGAAATGCGGTTTTAGCTAAATGAAATTATGTACACGCTAAATCTGAATCAGTGAGAATTTCATTGTTTCGATAAGTAAAACGTATCTGTTTTAACAGTCACTCCAGTGAATTTAATTGATGAATTAGTGAAAAAATGGCAGATTTCCTTCACTTATTCCTTCAGTGACATTTTCCACTAATTAACCAGTCTTTTTTTTTCACTGTTTACTCAGTGGTTTATTTTTACTGATGGATCAGTAAAACAGCGTGTAAAAATGGCAGTTAAATAACGCGTATCAAGTGAAATAGCAACGAATAAATTAATAAAACCAATAAAAAAATACAGAAAAATAGAAAATGTATCCATTGACAATGACATGACAACAAACTCGTCAGGTGACATGGCAACAAACTCGTCAGGTGACATGACAACAAACTCGTCAGGTGACATGGCAACAAACTCGTCAGGCGTTACACTTAGTGCTGACAGCAGCTGACCAGTACAGACGAGCATTCCTTTGGCTACTGATCTTACTGACCAGTAACTGACGAGTGGCGTTGTGGCGTCTGGGTTGGAGGCTATACTTCCGACTGACGTCACTATCAGGCTGTCTCAGTAAGAGTAGACGGCGCAACATTGCGGCGATGGATTACGAGCAAGTTACGTTGTAGTTATCTGTAGCAGATGCAGATGGAAAGTATATTTTCGCATTCTTCAATCTCATCAATTGATGAATAAAACGAAGATAATTAGAAGAAATTATCCATCCCTGTTGAAAACACATTTAGGTCTACCATTGCTTCATCACGCATACCAGACGCCATTATTCTTACTGAAAACTCTGCTGATGAGTGCTCCACTACTGAGCGTTACTCAGTGCTGATATTTACTCATGGCGTTCCTTTTGGCATTCTACTGGTCGGCGCTGTGAGTACCAAGTGGAACGCTACTATAGACTTCACTATTTCTACTGCTGGCGTAGCTGACTAGAGTTCCGTAACTGAGACTACTTATTGGCAGTTGACTACTGGCCAGTGCTGTCAGTAGAGGCAGGCAGACATAGGAACGATGTAACTACTTCACAACTCCCTCCCTGGCATCATTCACTATAGGCTAATCCTCACTTTGCAGTCGGATGTCATGCAACCTACTGGCAGACTTGTGTAGACGTGGGGGGAGGTGGAGCGAGTGAAGAAATTTGGACGGCTCTTAACATCGATGTCTTGAGAGCCGATGAGGGTGATGTGAGGTGAGCATGGAGCAGCGCCTCAATGAAAGGACGGGGGAAACGGAAAATTCCCTGATAAAACACCCGCCGGACCAACGGCATCGTCCGGCACGATTCCCACATGCGAAAATCCGGAGTGACCCGCCGGGGATTGAACCCGGATCGCCTTGGTGGGAGGCGAGCAGGTTAACCGCTCAGCCACCGTGCCCCCCCCCGGGGGGGGGAGGCAGGTTACTACCAGGCGGCAACACTGTCCAAATGTCATGTACTCAAAAATTACACAGTCTCTGCAAGAAGGTAGCATATCTTCCATCCTCAATTTATTATTATGGTTCTTCGTAGCATACTTTGCAGAGCATATATATGACAGTGAGTGCTGTCAGGGCATAGGGCATATCTTAACGTTCCTGATGGTGTGTGAATGTGAAACTCTGATGCGCATCAGTGACTGTGCGGATATAAAATGACGGAAAGTGTCCTCTGACTAGCAGACTGCGCTGTAACTGAACAGTATGCTGACGTAACAAGGTTTCCTTGAACTGAGCGCAGACTGCTGAGTTGTGGGACTATCAGCATGTCAAGGTCACAACGACAAACATGGCAGGCGGAGATTAGCCGAACACGTTCACACCCAATAATGAACGTGTTTATTTATATCTTAATTTTCAAAAGACAAACACTTTTATAGGCGCTTACGAAAAGTCACCCGGTTAACTCGATCCTTGACTCGATCAACTCTGGGCTAACCCTGCTCGACAACTCGGTAACTTGACTCTAGTAGAAGACACACGGGAAATGGCACGTAAATATGTAAACATTGCAGCAACAAAAACAAACACGTTAAACAACAAGCTATTATAAACGAGCGCGTTTAAGGAAATGGATAACGGAACCAAATGTTATATGACTAACAGACAGGAGGCGTGTTTCAAATACCAATGACAGAAGATGAACTTATTACTGTAGACAGAGGTATGTAATAATTATTTTATGCTTTTGTTACTGATGTAATTCACTGTCAAAACGACGCTGTAAAATAACTTTTCTGCATGTTTTCAGTAAAATTTTACTTTCAGTTCCCGCCTTCTCAAAACACCAGAGTTCTCAGGCGTTTAAAGCAACCTGGTTAACCACAATTGATCGGGTAAACCTCGTCACGTGACCGAGTTAACCCAGTTAACTTAACCGTTACCGGGTTACTTTTCGTAAGTGCCTCAAATGAA
Organism: Dryococelus australis; assembly: GCA_029891345.1. Lineage (NCBI taxonomy): Eukaryota > Metazoa > Arthropoda > Insecta > Phasmatodea > Phasmatidae > Dryococelus > Dryococelus australis. Next base: position 155,177,314 of record CM057000.1, on the reverse strand, counting down.
TCAAATACTTTAATCAATTTGAATTATATCAAACTCTTTACAACATTGGTTAGAGGAAATATACAAAATCCCAAAGCACTTTAATCGGTGTTCTAACCTGAAATCCAAACTACGTCGTTTTTTGCTAGCCGTATTGGCAGTGTTGCAGTTCAGTGTTGGGAAACGGAGATTGGTTGTGCGCAGCCAGCGAGATCGGTCTACCTCAGCTTTAGTCTATGAGGCTCAATTCGTAGACAGTGCTCTCTCTCTAGGTTAATGAGTGCTTTACATTATTACAGTTCAACAAAATCTTGCACCTCGTCGGTCGTGATAACAAAACAAGAGCTGTCTGTTTCCCGCTTTGCGATCGTTGGCACGCTGCAAGTGAAGTATATTTATGACCGCAGCTGTACACAGTAATGCCGGGATCACATAGCCCCGACGAGCACAGCACGACACGACGAAAACCGCAACCACGACTATTTCCAATGTGCCTGCTTGAATTTACAGCCCGACAGTTTACTGACGCGTCACAACGAGTAGAATTTTTCGGATCCATTTAGAAGGCGCTGGTTAACTACGCTAGTTTCAAAGGCGGTGGGCAGACGGGAAATTTGGAACATATTATGGTGACAAAGTTTTATAGGTAATGCACGCAAGGTAAAATGATTATTTATAGGAGTTAAGTACAATAATTTTCATCATGTTTTCTTTAAGCTACGTATTTTCCATTGTAGGGAAAGCTTATCAGACAATTTCATTTTACAATGTTGTACACTCTGTGCGTCGTGCACGACGAAGAATAGAAATAAATTCTAATCCAAAACTGCTAGTCGTACGACAGTATTGTCATGCTTGCGTCAGATCTATCTTGGATTTTATTGCTTGTTTAGTTCGTCGTGTCGTGCTTGCGGTGTCGTGCTGATCGGGGCTATGTGATTCCGGCTTGTAGAGACAAGAAAAATTCGCCAGTTCAATGACCTGCAGGCTAGACTCTACAGTCGTATGTACAGATGTGCCGATATCAACTGCACATTGGTTGTCTGCTGTCACAGTGGAAGGCGACTATTAGGCCAGGCTTCTCCAGGAGGTGCCAAACAACGAGTGGACCTACTGCTAAAGTTATATAAACACACGTGTTTTCCATTATAGCTGGTCCCAAAATGAATCCGCTCATTCTTCAGGTCTCTAGGCATAAGTAATCAGTGCTCGTTGTTATGAGCATCATCCTTGTGAGCGAAGGCTTGGCTGCAGTCACGTTCAAATTACAATACGTGTTACAATAAGTCGTGTATTCATTAAACGTAGCCGCGAGGCTAAACGTCAAACGCGCTTTAAAAGTTGGTCAACCTTCAAGTATTTTCGTTTCACGTTTAACGCCAGCCAATCAGACGACGTCGTCGTAGACAAGCGAAAACAAATAGTATAGAAGTTCGCCAATAGATGGACTCACCATAACTGTACATTTTTATTCTGTCCTGTTATACAAAATCAATTTTAAAATAACGCGAAAAGCATTCTGAAATAATTTAATGGAACTATGAAGTTTGCGGAAGCAGTTCCTTTACAAACATTTTTTTGTCAGTTGTAGATCTGCCAGTTTTTTTAATAGTAATTTCGAACGTTTAACGTTTAGCGTCAAGTTAGTTGCAGACGATGCTCAGTCTGATTTGCCAAAGTGCCTGCTGCTCTCCTCTCATTTGTGATCATAAGTTGTTCACGGTAAAGTGAGTAGCCTACTTTTGAAGCTCTAGTTCCTTTTCTATCAGCCTTTTTTTAAAATCATTCCGCTACGTTTTAAAGAGAAATATTGCCATGCAAATAATAAACACAGCGTATATACAGGATGAGTCATCAGCTCTGCGACAAACGGCGAGAGGACATTCCTTGCATAATTGCAGTTAGATAATGTCTGACAACGAACACCTGGAAACCACTCCTAAGGGCAGGAAACCTGTGTGAAGTTGGGGTTGTAAATATGAACATTATTTAATTACACTGAAACCATGCGATAATAAGGGATGAAATTCTGTAGACATGCCAAACAATTCAGTCATTGTAACATGCAAGTACGCATGTGGATCTGCCGCATACCCGACATAGTAAAATGGGGGTTGCCACCCCTTCAAATAGTGAAAAAAAAAAAAAATCTTTGTATATCTTTACATAAATTATGATCACGGCCTATGAATTACCATTGCAAGATGTGACTAGAAGTCCTTCTGGAGGAAAACCTCCGACGAAGGTTTGCGAGAAAACAGATCTCCAAGATATGAAATGACACGTAATGCTCATGAGGTTGGCTAAATGGTGATAATGACTCACAAATACTGCTGTAACATAATCACACTTTGTTTATGTGAAATGTTGTCATTATATGTGTTTTACTACGATTGTGGGTCGTTTATCACCATTTAGCAAACTTCATAAGCAGTACGTGTAACTGAAATTCTTGGAGATCTGTTTCTCTCAAAACATTCGTCGGAGGTTTTCCTCTACAAGGACTTCTATTTACATCTTGCAATGTTATTTCATAGGCCCCGATCATAATTTACGTAACAATGTACGACGACCCTTTTTTCACGATGTGAAGGGGTGGCAACCCGCAATTTACTACTTAGGAGTGGTTTCCTGACATTTTCTAACTGATATTTTGCAAGGAACGTCCTCTCGCCGTTTGTCGCAGAGCTGATGACTCATCCTGTATATGTCACCAGGCTCGAAAGTTAACCTCTAAGGATACAATCAAATATACTTATCGACTATTATTCCGAATGAGAGGGCTTCAAAAGTGCTCACTTTACCGTGAATGACGTTTACGAGCAGTGACTTTTTTCAAAGGCTGATACTGTGCTCAACTAATCGTGACCAGCCAGTAGCTTATTCTATGTTTGTTCATGGCGTGTAGTGAAGTGCCGCAGTTGCACACCAGAGCGCGCTGACAGCGATACTAGCAAGTGCTGCGTCGCTTAGGGGCAACGAGGCGCTAGGGTCTCGCCTCTGGAGAACAACAGCTCCAGGTACAAGACGTGGTGAAGAAGTGACGTCTGTGTAGCGACAAGACGCGGCGTACTGCAACATGGATGGCGCAGGACGTGCATGCAGCCTGGCCCCGTGTCATGACCCCTGATTGCTTATCGGCGCCGCATGACCCGGATACTGCCCCCTCCCCTTCCTTCCACCCTACCATCCTCCAGATAGTCTCTGCCTTGCCACTTCTGTGCAACACACACGCATCACCACTGCCATACACACACGTGCACCACTGACGTAATACACCGAGAACCAGGTGAGGTGGCGCCCTGGAGGACTTGGGTACGAACCCTAGTCCGGCCATCAGGGGCCGCGGTGGCCGAGCGGTTAGCCCGCTCGCCTCCCACCATGGTGAACCGGGTCCAATCCCCGGCCAGGTCACCGGATTTTCGCTTGTGGGAATCGCGCCGGATGATGTCGCTGGTCGGAGGGTTTTCTCAGGGATATCCCGTTTCCCCCGCCTTTTTATTCCGGCGCTGCTCCATACATCAATTCCATGCAGTGCGTTTGCAGTAACATTTCAATCCGGATTGAACCTGAAGTGGACTGAAGAATCCAAACTGAAATGTTAGCAATAAACACATCCGGACTGGACTGAAGTAGGAGTTGAGTGAGATAATCCAGTCCAATTGCCGAGGTGGGCTGGAATGCTAGAAAAGTTTACTTTAAGCGCTCTTCGCACTTAAATTAGAACAAAGAAGAAGTGGCCGCCATATTGACTCGTTAGTTTGTTTATGTAAGAGATTAGAACCATTCTGAGACTAGCAAAATAAGTGTTTTCTTGGAAGTGAAGCGAAAAATAAACGGCCATGAAGTAAGTGGGAAATACTTGGACGCAGAAATATTTGGAATTCTTATTTTATACTACGTTGGAAAAATGTATTTTACATTTACTGGAGTTTTGCAATTAGTTTGTTTTATAGCTCTGCCAGTCGCCAATAGAGTGCTTATATCCCGTTTCAATCCGCATTCAGTCTCGTTTACACTTTATTCCACGTTCGAAACTTTACCTTAACCTCTTACTTTCGACACGAGTTCATTCCGAGTTCGCTACGAGTTGATTCCAATCCGAGTTTGGTCCAGTCCGAAATTTTACGCTCAAAGCACTACTGGGCTGCTTCCTCACTACAGGTAGGGATGTTGCGATGCCATGGAAGTATCGATACTGGGATCGAAAGAGAAATCGAAAGAATGGTATCGATACCAGTATCACATCAGTACCAGTAACATATTTTTTTTTGTATTTATTTTGTTACTCTTATATTTTTCTTAAAATATTATTATATTTATACATACTTGTTAATATTTTTAATAATCCAATACGTAGATAGTTCTCTCATTTCGAGGTCTCTACAGGATTAGTATTTATTTTTCATATCTGATGCTTGCTTTGAAATAATACACAGCACAGAACTCATTAGTATTAGTTATACTTGAGAATCTTTCTAATTAGAGAACAAGTAAAATTATTGATGTGTGCTGCTTTTCAAATTATTATTTTATGGAGGAAAACATATCTTTATATTTTTGGGGCACTTTGCTCGAAGGGGTTATCGGTATCGAGTCATTTGCTGATATGATACTGGTAAATTATCGAATAAAAAGTATCGATTTCAAAATGCCCGGTATCGAAAGGAAAGTATCGACACTAGTATATCAGTAGTATCGCAACATCCCTAACTATAGGTTCCGCTCATCTGCTCCAGCTTCTCCAAGCATCTTCTCTCCCTCCGTCTATATCTGTAATGACCTCGCTGTCGGCTAGTGGGAGCTTCTGAGGTTCACGAGCAAGCAACGAGCATACACGTTCCAGACACGTTACTCGAGTCAAAGCAGCGGAACGCTTTATTATTTGCCCAGTGCAAATGTGCCAATGTCAAAACAAAAGAAAATAGAGCTCACGGGTTGGCACTACTGCACGTGAACAGTTTTCTGTATAACATTTCAATCATCTAATTCCACCCATTTTAATAAAAATGTGTTCAATATCCACATCTAAAATAGGTAGAAATTCATCCAAAAATAAACGGCCACTGTGAGCTGTCAAGTGTCAGTACACAACGACAAATCGTTGTTGAAACAATTGCTCACATCAACGACAATGCAATGCTCACAGCACCACCAACATAGTAAAAAGAAATGTGAATTTATATCAATCATTGTACTTCAGCCTCTAAAATTGAATCAATTTAACAATATTTTTATTTTCAATTCCGTTGAAAAATATTTATAAAACGACAAGCAGTTTATTTACATTATAATTCAAATAATTTTCGGTTTTTGTGTTGCCGATATTGGACTGAGAAATGAAACGGATTCGAATCGGAAGTAAATGAAGCGTTCTGTTTACCCTACCAAGTGTCTAGGGGTTGGAAGCAAGCGAGCAGTAAGGGCGATACTAACACGTGTACCAAGTGCCCCGTCACCCTTGCGCGCAAGGCACTCTTGTATCTATGGGACTTTTAAATGGCGACCATATCATTTCATTGGTGGAAAGTCTAAGCAAAGTTCAGTGCAGGTATCGGCTATTCACGGTAAAATGATCACTTTTGAAAGCCCTGCTTAAGATCTACTTGTATGCACGTTGTGTATTATTCCGCCTTATGTAAGATTAACATCGTCATGGGTCTCATCACTTTATTCATACGTCGGTCAAGTGAAACTGTGAAATTATTAGAAAAGTAAATTATTTTACAAATATCCTCATTTTTTACATTCCGATGCATTAAAAATATAACATAACGCTAAAGAAATAACTTAAATTACCAGAAATGGTTACCTAACACTACTTTTTATTCGACGTTAAGATACGAAACTACTTCCCATCTATCATTACCAACCTTACTGGGGGCATGTCACTCAGGGCGCCCGTTAAAATATATGCAGTTAGGGACAGTGACTATTTTCTAAAGTCCATTTCAAAAGTGCTCACTTTATCGAGAACAGCCTTTACCTATAATAGTTTCGCATGGATCCAACCAGTGTATAATAAAATACAGCAGTGTAGAAAAGCCGTTTTCAAGTATGGAGGACAGTGGAAATAGCATTCATAAAGTGCGTGATGTATTTCGAGTATTTTAGGTATCGCGTCTGAAATGTGTTTTCTTTTCGTACATCGGTATAACAGGAACACGCTTAGTGATTTTGTATTTAAAAAAAGCGTATTTGAAACACACAGCAATCAAGTAGGCGACGTTCGTAAAATAACTCTGGGAATAACTTCACCATAACCATGCCACACAAATATTTTTATACACGCAATCGGTTGATCTTGACGAGATCTGCCGATTAAAACTCAAACGAGCGTCATAGCTTCTCCTAGTCAAAAGTTATACTACGCGGAAGTTATGACACGCGGCGAAACGAACTTAAATTAAAATTGCACCCCCCCCCCTTCAAAATCGAATAAAATACCCTAAAAATTTCCCTCTGTTCCCTAAAAAATTCCCTTTTTCCCTCAAAAATGTAGCAGCCCCCAAAAAAGGTAGAAGCCCCTCATGTGCAGTAGGGGCTTGAAATCCTATTTTCGCCCAAGTTAATTAATTTAAGGGCTTCCTTAAGACTGACAGAGCAGTGGCTGCCATACTGATTTTACCTATATGCCTAATCGATACAAGGATCCAGGATCGGAGTCAGACCTAACCATCAGCTGGTTGTCAGACATCTTGCATCCATAATGTATGAGGTGGACTTTTGACCTTGACCCAAGACCGTTGACGTTGAAAAACCGAAAAACTGTAAAACATTCCAAATTTTTTTATTAGAAATTATTTTAAAAAATAATAAAAATTTATTATAAAATTATTATTAAAATTATTTAAAAACTATTTTAAAAATTTAATTTCCAGACACCCCCCCCCCCTTCTCCCTTTGCTGAACAAATTAGTCGGTTGGCCTCCACCCCCTCGCCCATACCCAATCAGCCATCTTGGTAGGCGATCACCATATTGTTAGACATCACCTTCCACCATATTGAAAGACAGTACCCATTATCAACTGAACTTTGACCAGTGACCCATAACCCCTGACCTTGACCCCAATACCTAGAAAACAAAAACTTAAGAAAAATACACAAAAGTCAGCAAGCATATTACATTACAGACTACTACCGCCATATGAGATCCATACGACCCTGACCTTGACCCCATGACCTTGAATGACCAAGAAAACAAAAACTCGTAAAAAATACACAGTCAGCAAGCATATTACATCCCCGACTACTACCACTATAATAGATGCATACGACTGTGACCTTGAAAACAAAAACTCTAGAAAAAATACATAAAAGTAATCAAGCATGTGACATAACAGACTACTACCACCATATTAAATGCAGACTACATCAACCTTGACCCCATGACTTATGACGAGGAAAAAACTCGAGAAAAAAATAAGATTCAACAAGCATATTATGTTCCTAAGTAATACGTTAACGTCTCGATTTCACTTCCAAGCGAACTGTGGGCACTTATAGTTATAGTCATAAAAAACCTACAATTTTCCATCCTATTTTTAAAAATAATTTTTTTTTTCCCTATTGATAGTATAGCTAGATGCATGATGCAAGACATTGACTACATACTAATTTATTATATATTTTAAATACATCCTGTTGTTATTCAAACTCAAAAAGGTCAACAGGGGAATACAACACACAAATAAAAAAAAAAAAAAAATTATTTAAAAATAATAATTTATTATTATTTTATAATGATATTTTCATAAGAAAGCAGTTTATCACATCTGTTGTAATTATTAAACACAATACCATGTTAAAACTTTATTTAACACTCCATATCATGGTTAGATGATATACACATACACACACACACACACACACAAATGTGGCAACAACGACATCAGGAGAGACAACACAACAAAAATATATATAGCACACAAGTTTGTGTCTACAGATTACATATTACCAACTTCAACACTCTCCCTTAATCTGGAGACTCAATGCCGAAGCCCTTTATACACATAGTCTACTGTGTTTAGTACCAGGTAGTCCTTTGGTCAAAATGTCAGCAATCATACTCTCGGTGGGTGCATAGGATAGATCGATCAACTTCATCCTGACAGCATCCCTGACAAAGTGATGGCAAACGTCGATGTGCTTCGTCCTGTTGCGGAACACTGGGTTATTTGCCAACTTCTGAGCACCTCGGTTATTATTTAGTAACACAATGTTGGTTTTCTTCCCAAGCAGTTCATACAGCAGACTTCTGATATGGATAGCCTCCTTGGTTGCCTCGGACAAGGCCATGTACTCATCCTCTGTTCTGGATAAGGCTACTGTTCGCTGCTTCCTTGACTCCCAGGCGACGGATGTTCCTCCTAGTTGAAATACCAAACCTGTATACGATCTTCTGTCTTGATTGTCAGCATCCACGTAACCAAAGACATCGTTTCCTGTTTTTCTGTACAAGAGGTGGAAGTGCCTTTCACGTACCTTAACAATCTCTTTGCAGCCTTCCAGTGCTCTTCACTGTACGGTTTGTTAAATTGACTAAGCACACTCAAGCATACGCAATGTCGGGTCTCGTCCACACAGCTAAATGCATTAATGAACCTACCAAGCATTGGTACACCAAACACAAGTCCACATTGTTGATGAGGTCTACTTTACTCATGTCGCAATTCACATCCAATGGAGTGCTGACTGGTTTGCAGTCACTCATTCCAAATCTATCTGGAATTTGAGATAGGTATTTGCATTGATCGACATAGATTTCTCCCTTCTCTCTGTTCCGCTGAATTCTCATACCAAGGCAATTGCTTGCTTCACAGAGATCCCTGCATTTGAATCGTTTCATCATTTCATCCTTGAGCTTCCCTTTTTCCTCCAAGTCGTTTGAAAAAATCTCAAGGTCATCGACATACACAGCAACAGTGACAATGTTTTCTTCACAAACCTTGCTGTATACACAGGGTTCATGCTCAGACACTTTGTAACCCATCTCAAGCATTGCACCATGCAGTCTCTCATTCCATACTCTGGATGATTGTTTAAGGCTATACAATGTTTTCTTAAGTAGACATACCTTTGTTTCTTGGTCTGCAACAACAAAGCCCTCTGGTTGTTCCATGAACACTTCCTCCTCCAGCTCACCGTTTAAGAAAGCTGTTGCAATGTCCAGGTGGTCTATGTCCCATTCCCGTTCAGCTGCGAGTGCCAGCAGTATCCTGACCATCGAGTTCCTTACCACAGGGGAGAAGGTTTCTCCATAATCAATCCCAGCTTCCTGGGTGAATCACTTTGCAACCAGCCGAGCTTTATATCGAGTGACACTGCCATCTTCACCACTCTTCACCTTGAATACCCACGTGCTCTTTACCACCTTTTTGTTCTCGGGTGCGTCAGTCAGGATCCATGCATCATTTCTGACCAGTGGATCATACTCGTCTTGCATTGCAGGTTGCTACTTGTATTTGTTTCCACTTGAGAGTGCATCTGTGACAGACCTTGGCTCGTCACTGTCGCACACAGTTTCGTATGTCACAATGTCAGTGAACTTCTTTGGACATCTTTCCCTTCTTGGGAACCTTTCTTCTTCGCTTTGTGGTGGACACTTCGAGACTTCTTGTTGATTATTGCATCCCTGTTCTGCCGACTGCTGCACTGATATGGTGTCTTCGATGTTAGGCTCATTGTTCTTGGACAGAGGTGGCAGTGGAAAACCAAGAAAGTCTGGTGACAGTCTTCCATGATGCGTTTCAGTCTCCACTTCACATTCTGGTTATGCTAATTTCACAGTGGACACTACCATTTCATCAGTCGCGTCTAGACATCGAGATTCCCCTTCCATGAACACAACATCGCAGGATATATGAATTTTTTTAGAACTCTTGGAGACAATGAGTCTGTACCATTTTGTATCTTCACAGTATCTCACGAATATCATAATTCTGCTCTTGGCACCACATTTCCTGCGCTGCTGTTTGGGTACATGCATGAAGGCGGGGCATCCAAACACACTCTACTTGCTCAGATCCACCTTTTATTCTGACCAGGCTTCTTCAGTGTCATGTCCTTTAAGGCCTTTATTAGTGATCTGTTCTTTAGATAAATGGCGTGTTAACGGCCTCGGCCCAATAATTTTTATCCAGTCAGGCATCTTACAATATTGTGCGAGCTTTCTCAACAATGGTCATATTCACTCTCTCCACCACTCCGTTTTGCTCTGGGGTGTACTCGACTGTTAACTGATGCTTTATTCCAGCCACTCCAAGTATCCTTTGCATTATTTGGTCGACATATTCCTTTCCATTGTCGGACTGAAGCATTTTGATTTTCTTTCCAGTTTCATTTTATACCCTGGCCTTGAATTTGCAGAACTTGCTTGTCACTTCATCCATTGACTTAATGAAGTAACCAAAAGTCCTCTGGGTGGCATTGTCGATAAATGTCAGCAAATACAGTGCACCATTTATGGACTCTCTTTCCATCGGTCCGCACAAATGTGTGAATAAGTTCTAGTTTGTGTGCTGCTTTCTTGGATCCTTTTGTGTCGTAAGATTTTCTTGAGTGATTCCCTTCGAGACAAAGGATACGGGGCTTCTCATCTTCACTCACAAAGTCTATACCTAATGCCATGCCATCTTGCAGTAACTTCATGTCTCCTATGCCACAATATCTGTGTGTTACCCTTCACTGCAATATTAGCTTTGATTTGTACCACATTTAGTATATTGATGCCTTCCTACGTCAGTCGCACTTCACCTTATATGCTGCAATCAGTGTCTTTATAAATCTGACAGCCCTCAGCAATGAACATCGCTACCATGCCTTTCTTCACGATTGCACTAACTGACAATAAATTGGGCACCCCTAATTAACGCCTTAGATGGTTCTCACATTCCTCTTGCCATCTACCAATCACACACAATTTCTCACTATTAGCACACGTTATGTCTTGCTGTTCTGAAACATGGTAATCCTCTAACCAATCTGTGCGGTTTGTCATATGGTTGTTGTTGCCCAAGTCCATATACCGATTATTTCCATTTGCAGACAATGATGTCAGTAGCGACCAGTCACCGTTTCGTGATTTACTGCTTCCTTGCTTCTTGGGACAGTCACGTGCCTTGTGGCCTGGCTCGTTGCAACTAAAACACCTGAATACTCCACTGCCCCAGATTTTCTTAACGTTCATACCTCTCGTTGGTTTTGAGAACGACTCATGCCCATTGTTGGCAACAAAGGCTGAATCACCTGAATGTGTCTGATCGACAAGTATGTTCCTGAATGAGCTTCCCTTTACAAAGTCACTTGTTATCGTGGCCCCTGAGCTTTCCATTGCCATCGCCATGGGGTCACATTCAGATGGTAAGCCACTGAGCACGATGACTCCCACAAACTCGTCGTTAATCTGTGCACTTACGTCTGCTAGTTACTGTGCAAGTGACATGACCTCAGATACATATTCTTCCATGGTCTTGTGTTCCTCCAGTTTCACTCCGAACAACTTCCGCAACAGACCTAACCTCCTTGTAAGTCCCTTGTTCTCGTAAGCACTTTTGAGGTTATCCCATGCTTCCCTAGACATTTTTTACGAGCGGACATGTATCAGGCAGTGAAGCCGTATCATCAAACAAATCTTTGCTCTTACCTTTTGATCTTTCTTCAATCCCACAAATCTCCGTGCACTAGGTAGAGCTCCATCAAAAATGTCCCGTTATTGTAATCACTGGTACCTTCCAACTTCTCAATTTGACATAGCGATCCAGAGTTCGCCATGGGAGCGAAAGTAATCGCCGCTTCGGCAGAGCTCGTGGCGATAAAGGATCCAGACGCCCTTAATTACAGCCAGTCGTCAACGAGCATGCAAACCTTGTGCATTCACCATGCATAAATAATTATGTGCACGTGGCTACATTCTGGGCCCATAACTTGTTTTAATTATTAAGCACAATACCATGTTAAAACATATTTAACACTCCATATCATGATTAGATGATACACACACACAAAAACGTGGCAACATCAGGCGAGACGCTACAAAAAAATATATATAGCACAAAAGTTTGTGTCTACAGATTACATATTACCAACTTCAACAACATCATCTGATATAACCCCGATCCTTAAGTGTTCGTATGATTGAAACCACCTTTTTCATGTTCGAGTAGTCCCCACGTTGTTTATCGAGCAAATATCTTAGTCTATAAGTTTGTTGGGATCTTCAGTAAACATATAGTCCGTTTAACCTACGTCTTCTGCCTTCTTCCATAATTTGTCGAAGGAAACTCGTCGGGGAAACGTCAAGGGAATCCTCATCGTCTTCAACACTATCACTGCCATCATCAATGCTATCTTTATGATATGCTTCACTTCCTGCTTCATCATCAATATTATGTTTACTTTTCTTTCTAGCAGGAGTTGTACGTTCATCAGTATTTAGAGCTCATGACCGTTTATTTTGAAGTTTTCGACTTTACAAGAACATCTTGCAAGTGTACCTTCCACATAAACCGACTGTACTGCACTCATTCCATCTTTAGCATTACCTGTGGCGTCATGATCGTCTGCGGGAACAGTACGCATCGATGCAGCAGGAGGTATTGATGACATCACTTGCTGGTTCCCAGTAGACGAACCCTCTCAGCAGACAACTATGAACTGATCAAACCCACGCCTGTACCTTCCCCTATGTAGCAGACAGTCCTTAACGATCATCAAAAATCCACATTCCTCTTTTCAACACAATGCACACATATCTTTGAAATATGATAGTCATGTCCGTATTAACATGGTCATCGTAAATATGACGTAAATTCGTTTCGTTCATGCGAAACCGTACCAACATATTTGCATTGTCGCGAAGCAGTTGTTTGGGTACGTGCGAATAAGTCTGACCGAGGTACACACAGTCCACGTTAGCGTGTCGACCCATGCTGAAGTATTCTTGAATGCAAGTTTGTTTCTCGGAGGCAATGCCATCAAAGAAAAATATCGAGTTTTGCAGTGCTTCGCTCGGAGGTACGACTGCTTCATTATCACTGCATGGGAAATATTTCATACCTTCTACAGCCTGCAGTACACCTGCCAATCGCCGGTATTTCGGTTTCTGGAGCGATTTTGAATATAGGTACACGTTCTCGAAGCAAAGACAATTCTCTTCTTCAGTGGGCTCAGGCGGACGCACGTCTTGCCGCAATCCGATGATCTTGCGATGATGCACCTCACTGTATTCGGAAATATGCCTCCATGTCGCGATTGGTGGGAAATATCTTCATCTTCCGCATGAATACATGTGGGTACAGTAACCTCTTGCTTGACTATCTGTATGTTACGACTACTATCTTGCAGAGGCGGAGCAGATTGTAGTTGCAGAGAACCAGTGCCGGGGGAAAAAAGTTATGAGTTTACAGGTTTTTGGCTGCATTTAAAAATGAGGTCTTGAGCTTTGCTGCGGATGAAGAGGTGAATGGAGCAGCACCAGAATGCAAGAGTGGGAGAAACGGGAGGTCCCTGAGGAAACCCACTGCCCTGTGACATCATCCGGCACGATTCCCACAGTTGTAAATCCAAGAATGACCCCACCAGGGTTGGCCTTGATGTGAGACGAGTAGTCCACTGCTACACCACCTCTGTCCTGCCGGGGAAACAGCGTAGGCTGGTTGGTGAGGAGACTAAAAGACGCAGGAAGCATCTGACTGTTAATGTGCTTATGAACTGCAGGTGTCGTGTACTATCCTAGTTGAAAGAATCATTTGATATTATCCCTGTGAATGCACAGCAAGGTCACAATGGTGACTGGCTGCCGTACAATTGTTGTTTGGTACTTCACATAGTTCCATTACTTAAAATAATCTGGATTGTAGTAATGCTACCTTCAATGAATAAAGTTATTGGTAGAGAAGGATGCAAATTTATAAGTAACATTTTAAAAAAATACAGTGAAGAAATTAGAAACAAAACAGTTTTTCTCTTTTTGGCAAAACAGTAACTTGCCAAACAGCATTTTATACAGGTGTCAGTGAAAATACTGTGCAAGAACATAAATAAAACAAAAGATGTAATTAATAAACAATCAGTTGTCTATTCCAGGCACATACACTGCAGAGAAAATTGTTTTCGTAATAGATAATGCACCAGGTCATTCAATGCAAGTACACAAGCCATCTACTAAGTATTCTTAGTAGAACAAAAAAAACATGGCAATGGAAGAAATGTGTAACTTATGATGAAAAAGTGTGTCAAGTTAACTTGTAAAAACTTGGGTACATTAAAAAAATTGAAGAGTTATTCAAGACACCACGACATGCAAGCTTATGGTTACACAGTTCTCTATCGCCATACAAGGGCGGCCTGAACGTGAATAAATTAGTGTGTGTGAAAAAGTTGGTTATATTTTAAAATATTGTAACTTAAAATTACCACTGAATTTACAGAACTATTTTTTGTCCGCTACTAAACAAGGCTGGGAAAGGATTTTTTTAACTTCTGGAAAAAGGACAGTAATATTACTTGTGAAACAATGTATTGCTGTAGATATCATGAGTCACATTGTTATTAGTTTAGAAGACAACAAAATGAGAGTGACAACAGATGCTATGACTTCAGCAACTGAATGCACTGTTTCTGTAGACTATGAGTTTGCGTTCAACAAAGACTTTGAAATAGTGAATATATGTTTTCTCTCAGCAGAGTAATTTGTTACAACGCATCTACCTTTTGTCCTGTTTCAGTGCTGTGAAAGAGAAAAAAGGCGCACAGGATGGCATTTGACATCCTTTTTTTTTTGCATTCCTTTCAGGGTTGTAAGAATTCTGACCCAAACAGTATCACCCAAAAGTGAACCCTAAAGAGCACTGCAGGCAGGATCTCAAAGTACAACTGGGGGGCTCTGTGCGAAAGAAGAGGGATACACCCAGAGGGATACACATGCTGTAAATCACCTGTCTCACACTGGAAGAATGAAGCGACAGCTGAGGTGTCGGGACTGATCCATAGCTGAGAGCTGCTGTGCCTTGGGGAATTCCAGTTTTCGTCACCAACATCAGATGAGACCAGCACGGCATGTTGATGCCAGCAGTCTGATGTTCAAAACAGTGCTGCATGCCCTCATCAGTTGCAATATTTTAAAACAGGCAACACCCACAACAAGCCACAACCAACTACCTTGAGACCATATTAGCTTGTCGACATGAGAAATCATCAACTCAGCTAGGACAAGAAACTTTTGTGTGTTTGGCATCATAGTGGAAGAACTGTGTACCCTAAACACACGTAAACCACATGACCTAACTCGTCATGCACAGCATAAAATTTGTGGAGGGTGAAAATATAAAATGTTACCCCTCTATTCCTTCAAAAAAATGATACAACATTTTTACACACAACATTATGCCATACAAAGTAAACTTGATTTAATTCTTAGTTGTTGCCTGTACATCAGCTGCTGTCGACGTCACAGTGTGCCTTCTGCTTCCCAAATTTCAAGCGCTGCAATGAAATCAAAATTTGAAAGTTGATTCAGAAGAATGTTGTAGTCATTTCCTCACTATCATCAAGTTTCTGTCTTGACCATCCATTTAGCAGACCCTTTCGGAGAGTGTGAACTATGGAAAGCTCAAAAGTTTCTGGTTATAATTAGCGTAATGTTTTCATATACTATGTTACACAGTTTCAACAACCACATATTGATGTGTAAGAGAATGGGAAATATTTGCAAATACCTCTTATCCACCAAAATTAAGTTTTCCTTCCATTCTCTCTCACATTTTCACCCCTTCTACACAATTTGGTCGTGGAGGTGACAGAATGCAACAGTGGAGGAAACAGGACTGCCACTGACCGTCTGTAAGGTCTCTCATGTTTCTAAAAACACTAAACCTCTGCACTTGAATATTGTGAGGATAGAATTAAGATTGCTGTATTAGAAGGCCTGCACGGTAGTCGCAAGGTGACGAGCCATGCCCACTGTAAGCGAAGGGTGGTGCTGGAGCTGCAGTTACGAGCTGGCTGCGTGTGTTGCAGATGGCGAGCTACAGATGCAGAACAACTCGCTGCAGGCGAGTCTGCAGTCTGCACCGGGGGCCGTGCTGTCGCAGCTGTGTGCCATCTGCGGGGACCGTGCCACAGGCAAGCACTACGGCGCGCTGTCCTGCGATGGCTGCAAGGGCTTCTTCCGCCGCTCCGTCCGCAAGTGCCACTCGTACACCTGCAGGTAAAACTTCCACTCAACTACTTACTCACGAGAGAGAGAACAAACATCAGTAGAGAGAACAAATCACAAGCAGAAACAAGAAACAACCCTTATCCCCTTTTTCTTACCTCTGTGTGTGAAATGAACGACGCTGGATCTAGGTGGGGAATTCTTGATGGGGGAGGGGCACAAAGTTGGCTTCTATCCCCCATCACAATATCCATATAATTTAGTGAGGTATGTTGTGGGGGTGATGTAATTTTTTTTTACCTAGGACAAAGTCTTGATGAAAATTTAAACATGATAAATACTAATGTAATATCATTTAACTGTCGTCAATTTTTAAAAATAGATTATTTTGACATGAGGATATAGGTTTGCATTTTATCCAGATTGAAGCACCCTGCTTATATGCTGTATGAAACTGGAAGCAGAGGGAGGCTGTAGCCAAGTTAGAATGTCCTGATGATGTGCATTACACTGGTGTAATGCCTGTTTATTGCAAATGAACCAGTTTTGCACAACCACCTGAACACAGGCATGAACATCCAACAACACGAATGACGTCAGTTTGGAAATGTCTGTTCAGAGAGGCGTTATGCTGCTCTTACATTATCTCCCGTGGCATTGTACACAAGATGCACATCTGCCATGCACACCGGCAGTGCTAACTCACAGTTGCATGCACGCCCGCATCTTAGCACAAGTGTACAACCTGCACAGCCACACAGGTTGCATACCTGGCAGGTAGCTTGCAGTACCCTGTTAATATATTAAATAATTTGTAATATTAAGTCTATCTTTTAGTCCGTGACCTAAATCACCTTTGTTATGACAGGCCTACTCAGAGATGGAGGATGGGAGAGAGGGTAAACCACACTGTTCAGTCCCCTAGCCCCTTGTAATTTAACAATTCTCCATAAATCTTGTACTAAACAGTACTAAATAACTGTCATTTTGAGAAACTGTGATCAGTGGCGGTGTGTAGGTACAGCTAACTATGATCGGTATTAGCCTGTAGGTATTGTTATTACACATGAATGTCAAAGAATTTTAATTTCCACATTGTAGGGCGCTGTATTACACTAGTGTGCAAAAATTAAGGATGGAACAGGTTTTCACATGTAATTTCATCATTCATGCAGCAGTGTTCCAAACAGGAATAAAACATACTAGAGTATGGGAAATGTGAACAACACTGACCAAGACAGGATTCGATAGGATGCTGACACCGTCGGGTGAGACACGAGATGAAAGAAGACACTAATTACTTACTGGTTGGTGGGCGCCAACAGTGTTTCCCAGACACCGCACTTTGAGACTCAGGGTTCTCAGGGATGTTGTGGGTTCTGAGTGTCCGTCTCACCCGAGCGTCTTTACAAAGCACTTTGCATTACTAAACATTTTATGAAAACACTGTCAAAAGTAGGAGTTTGCTGGGTTCTGCCACTACATATAAACATATTTTGTACACTGAGAATTGCTTTTAATTTCACTTACTACAAATCGTGCCAATACTGATTTATGCTTAATCTCGGGCGTGACTAGATACCTCCGGTGGGTGATTCCCCAGCTCCTGATTCAACTAGCGCACTACGTGATGAAAAATTCCTCCATGGTACATGAGAGCACAATCTCCACAGGGTAAGGGGTCTACAGCCACTGTGATGGACTGCAGATTTCACCCAGAGATGGGACACAAAGTACAAACATGAACACTAACACGTGTGATTACCTACGTTGCTAACGCATACTCGTCGGGACACGTCTCCTAACCACGTGATGTGTGGTGACAGTCTATACACTTAGCAGACTAGGACAAAAATAACGTCACAGTACAAATTACAAAGCATGGGTCATGATATGAATAGGTCCAATAAACATGCAGGTGCGTGAAAGCATTCTTAAATGACGCGGATGCCGCTGGATGAAGTTCTTAGCGGGCCACCTGGTGCAGGTGAAATTGCAATATTTTCTGTGAAAATCATTGGAATCCTATCGGACAAAATTACGGTGTTCTTCAGAAAATTATTCTGGTTGTATCTCGAGCATACAAACACGTCTGAAGTGCCTGATGGTGGTAAATAAAACATATGCAAAGACAGCATGGTCGGTTACAAAAAGCATCAATAATGGAAAAATTACAAGAACCCTTAAATGAAACAATACATATTACCCTGAGAAAATTATGGCGCACGTGAAATTACAAACAAGAACACTTTAAGCGCAACGATGGCGCAGATACGGACTTGGTGGCTGTTAACCATGTGATCGCAAATGATGTGGCCGTAACACAATTCGACATGACAAAACCCTAAAAATACATACATATAATGATTACCCTTAATATTGCATGCAGCAATTATGCAGAAATTAAATTCAAAAGCCTTCAACATAGGCGGATGATGCCTGATTCAGAAGTTGCGCGGGCCGCATGGCCTCTCCGACATCATTCTTCCTTCCCTCGATTTAAGTGGAAAAAACCAACAAGGGCTGCAAAATATTTATTTAAGCAGAAGCATTATGCTGGGGATGTCTGGCAAAATGTACGCAAAGTAAAGGTTAACCGGTATACTAAAGTGAACTATGGAAATTGAACTCAGTGCAAAAATATGAAGTGTGTACGTGACAGCATCTTAACTCGCCAGCTCTCCTAGGACTGCCTAGAGGCAGGGGTCGCGCGGACCTACCATGGCTGCCTACGGGGTTCACACAAGTGGAAGTGCTATGCACGCTGAGTAAAACTTTTAGTATGGAAAATAAATGGCACACATGAGGTTGAAACACATAATAACAAGAACAATTTAAATCATTAAACATTAATGTTCGGTGACTGTTCTGTATAGGCGTTTACGCCGGAATATTAATGTCCTTGTTCTTCGCGCAGCACACATTTTGAATTTGAAAGTAACATTGCAAAATATTTTAAGGAAAGACATATTACACTTTTGACCTGAAAATAAACATACATGGCACTGAAAATTACTTATCCCATTTCGCGAAAGTCAGTGGTTGTGGCATCTGCGCACACTTACTTACGTACGTGTCATGTGAGCTGTGAGGGCTGTCATGGTCTGACTGCCGCTGGCTGTTAGCTGGCATCAGTACCTTTTCCATGACATTTGTTATATGTCCCAGTTGTACTCTTCACAACCTATGCGACCAACTGGGTAAAATAAAAAAAAAATAAAAATAAATGAATATAAATTTTTAAACAAAACTTTATAAGAAAGTGCATACAAACTGGAAACAGTAGGCAGTATCTGTAACGTAAATGATTTTGTGTGCGCAGGTTTCACAGGAGCTGTACCATAGACAAGGACAAAAGGAATCAGTGTCGATATTGCAGACTTCGCAAATGTTTTAAGGCTGGCATGAGGAAAGAAGGTATGTCACATGTTTGATAGTCATGTAGCACCATTTCAGCAGAAGATGTTTATTTATACAAACATACTGTAAACCAGATGTTTATCAATAGGTACGAATACCAATAAAATCACAATTGGGAAAATAACAATAAAACTGAAAAAAATAATTAAATGCATATTGATACACTGCACACAACAAAATTTAAGTTAAGAAACTAAATAAAACTAAATCAACAAAATTACTCTGTTGGGTTCGTGAAAGTTTGATTATTTATTCTTACAAATTATACCCAGAATATTTTCTTTTAGATACTGACCAATGAGAAAACACACTGTCTTAGAAACTTTATTCCCGCTAGCAAATATTTGAATACCTAAAGTGGTTATGCATTTTTCTTATTTTATTTTAAATAAAGTGCCTGTTCTTGTTTATATAGTTCTTTAATTGCTAAGTATTACAGATCTGACATGGATATGTGTTTAAATATGCATTTTTTTTGCTAACAATATAGAGCATTTACAAATATAAAACCATAAAAGCTTGTCATTATTCATTGCTGGTGTACAAAATTCTTAAAAATAAATCTAAAATAAGAACGTATTTAAAAATGAGCAGTAAAATATGCGTAATGTTGTTGATATATTAGTAAACACTTATATTTTGGTACGTGAGTCCACGCATGTGCTGGCTGTACAGCTACAGTTGATCTGCTACAGTGTCCACTTATAGGCTGTTCATTGTCGACTGTGCACTTTAAAATCAACCTTTAAAAATGTCACTACCCCACCTGCACGTATTTTAATGGGCATACCATGATGCCATCGGGTGAGACACGAGACGAACAATGACACAGATACTTACTGGTAATTTGGGCCCTGGCAGTGCTTCCCAATCACCGCACTATTGAGACTCAGGGTTCTCAAGGATGCTGTGGGTTCTGTGTGTCCGTCTCACCCGTGCGTATTTACAAACATGTAGGCAATAGTAAACTTTTAATAAACATCACTGGAAATAAACACGTTATAAAATACATATGGCTAGGACACTGTCACTACCGAATAAAACAGTTAAGTTCACTGTAGACTTGTTTTTATTGTTATTATGAATACACATCAACGTGCTAATGACATTATGATAATCTCAGTCATGACTAGCCATTTGCTTGGGTGCTCCCCAGCCCGCAATTACTCTAGCGTACACCTAGATGGATGATCTCACCGAGATGCGTGAAAGCACAGCCTTCATTAGGGAAGAGGGCCGACAGCCGCTAGGGTAGACTGATGGTTGTTCCCTGAAGACAGGACACAGTGAATTACACATGAAACCATACATGTTAACACGTGTTATTACTTGGCATCACTAATGCAAACTTGTCGAGGCTCGCCCTCCAACACGTGGGTAGTGTGGTGACGGCCTATACACAGAGCCGGCTAGGGCAGGAATAATTGCACCGTACACTAATTACAAAATTACATAAACCCTTGAATGATACATGAAACAAGATGGGACACGAGATGAATATTCACAATATACACACACATGTGTGAAAACAAGCTTAGGTGGCGAGGGATGTTGCTGGATGAAGTTCGTAGCGGACCATGTGGTGAACGTGAAATTGCAATTTTTCTGCGTGGAAACGGCAAATTAAAGTCACACAAAAGATAATTCTTGCTGAGAAAATTATTCTCTTTACGAATGCAGTGGTTACAGGTGTGTAACATGCCTGATGGCCGTAAAATCCAACATTAATGCGACCGCGTGGTCAAATACAAAAAGCATCAATTTATGTGAAAAATACATTGAACCCGGATTAAAATTGACATAGAACCCTGAAATAAATTATTGCACATACGGTGTTACATAAATAAGCTCTCAAACACAACGATGGCCTATATACAAAGACTTTGCGTCGGTCGGCCACGTGGTTATAAGTGATGTCGCCGTAAAATATTCAAACACAAAAGTTACCCTCAAATACATACATAAAAATAAATCTCTTAAAATTGCATCTAGCAATAATGCTGTAGTTATAATGAAACACCATAAACATAGGCGGATGGTGCCTGATTCAAATTGTGCGGGTCGCGTGACCTCTCCGACACACGTCTCCTCCTTCTCCTTGATTAAGTTAAAAATGCCACAAGGGTGTAAGAAATTAATCAACCGGAAGCATAATACTGGGGAAAATGTCTGGCAAAAACGTACGCAAGCAAAGATTAACCGGTAAACTACATGGACTATGGAAACCTACATCAGTGAACGAAGGTTTTAGTGCGTACATGACAGGTCTCTTACCTCGCCAGCTCTCCTCGACAGACTGTCCAGAGACAAGCGTCGCAATGGACCTACCATGGCCCCCTACGGGGTTCATATAAGTGGAAGTGCTATGCACGTAGAGTAAAATATTCAGTTAGTGAAAACAAAATGGCACAAATAAAATAAAATATTGTTTTACATTTCTACAATTTTCTTATGAATTTCACAATTATTTTAGTGTCTCTTTATGATGGCGTTCATGCCGGAATATTAAGTGTTCTTAATCTCGGTGCCGTGGGCACTTTGAATTTTATAAACAAACAATTAAAAAATAGTAAACACTTGAACACATTTCAAGACATATTAAACACTGCTAATATAATTTATGCAAAAGTTCAAAATTATTGGCCACTTGGCGCACGTGCGGGACACGTGACATGTGCATGGTGAGCGCCGCCATGGGCTCTAGCACCGCTGGCTATTAGCCTGCGTCAACTATAGTCTATTCACAATTTTTGATTCAAACCGTTGAAAAATCAGCCTATATATGACGTGTTTGGTTCTTTCCTGATTATTTTATGTATCACAAGTGTTCTATATTTGTGTTATTTTTGGTTAATTTGAAGTTTTATTTATATTTTGCCTATAAATTGTAATACAGTGGAAGCCTGGAATACCGTGGGCCAATTCATGTCGCCCGGTCTGAATAAATAAATAAGTGAAAAGTGTACAGTCAGGTCAGGTAGGCGTGTGGTCTGTCGGCGGGTGGTAGTGTGAGTCGAGGACATTGGTGTAAGGAAGGGCGTGGGGAGGGAGCTGGCCAGCCATTCTCCCTCCTTTCGGCACCAAGATTGATTTTACTGATTCATTACAGCCAATAGTGTATGGTTTTCCGTATTCAGTTTCATTGACATGGTGCAATGTAGTTGACGGAAGAATTCCTAGTGGTCCTTTTTTTTATGTGACCCTATAATACCTGTTCTGCTGTTTGGTTGTAAACAGGCCAAAAAAAAATTTCTGTAGCAACCTTTCCATCTTACCTGGGCGTTCGATCAGTGTGGGGGGATGGCATGGCTACATCCCAAGCCGTAGATCATACTTGCAAGTGTCCTGCTGTCAAGCATTTACTGGCACTTACAAGTTAACATGAAATGTACGGGCATTGTATGGCGTAACACATTTACGAAATTACAATTATTCAATGCCAAAATGTTTAACTAAAGTAAGTTAAAATATGCTGGAATACTGTCGTAAAAGGGATGCCGATTTCTGTGGCGCATTCAGTATAAAACTGCTTGCAATGCGAGGGGCTCTGGGTTCAGATTCTGGGTAAGGTAGGGACTAAGTCATTTACACGCCTATGATTAATCACCTACAGGGTATAGCACTACGTAATCATTATAATAATACTGCAGACACTTTAATTATAATGTGTATATAGCATCTATAACAGTAGGTCTTCCCATTTTTGGAAAAAAAAAATTCAGAAATTTGAGGAGGGCCTTGAAATTCGTGCTTCTAAATCATTTACAGGCCTATAATTAATTGTATACGAGACATAGCATTACACAATCATTATAATTATGATGTGGACACTTTGATTATAATATATATGCATGTCTTCCCATTTTCAAAAAAAAATTCCAAGCGGACGAGCTATTGTGGACAAGGCTTAATGTAGAAAAGCGGCCTTTCTTTGCATGCCACAAATTATTCACTTTTTTTTGTTTTAATTTGCATTTGTAAAATACAAATGAGATGAGAAAGCGACATGTTTAACAACACGTGAGGTACTGATAGATCCCATCTGCAGTGCAAGCGTGCTTCAGCCTCTGTTTAGTTTTATTTGGATGTGAGCTTTGTTTCTCCTTCTCACTTCTGCCCAATCAGGTCCAGCAGGGGGCGGTATTTTTTAGTTAATCTTGCTTGAATGCATGTGACTCACCTCATCAAAGCATGTTTCTCTCCTTCTGTTTCCCTCGCTTGGGTGCTGTCAAGTTCAGTGATGCAGATAAAAAAAATAAAGTTCCGATAACAAGGGACTAAACGTTTCACGAGATACGGTGGTAAATAACACTTGCCCCATGTTTGGCAGATAGGTGCCACACCCCATTAGAACGCTGGCTTTTTGGCTACGGTACTCAGTCACTTGCGGAATACCGCAGAAAGCTATAACGTGAGTCTGAGTTATGTCCCCCAACAGCCACGTTATATCAGGCTTTTACTATATTTCATTTATAATTAATTTGAATAAAAACAGGGAGAAAGTAGGTGTGTTGATAATACCCACAAGGAAATAGTTCTTAAGCAAAATATTATTACACTGAGTGTGCACAAATGTGATGAGTTGTCACTTTGATGTAATTATTTTAGACTTGGTTAATCTTTATTTGCATGAGGCAGAGAAATATCCTGAAAGTAGAACTTGAGCAGAAAAGTTGGAAGTAACTGCGAATACACTACAACTGACAAGCTCCCAGTAAGGTTGACAATGATGGAGGGAATGTAGTTCCATGTCTTAACACTGAATTAACATTGTTAGGTAATCATTTACAAATAATCAAAATACATCATTTGCTTTCTCTATTTTTTAGTGCATATAAGTGTAAGAATTAAAAAAAAATTTGTAAAAGTTTACTTTTCTCATAGTCCCACACTTTTACTTGACCAATGCATGAATAAAGTGATGTGGCCATGGCAATGTTATTTTACGTGTGGTTTAGTAAGGATACACAATGTATACACAAGTACGCAGGACTTTGAAAAGTGCTTAGTTGAACGTGAGCAGACTATAATGTAAATTTTCTGTTTTAGCGGTGCAAAATGAGAGGGACAGGATCAGCTCACGCCGGCCGAGCTACGACGACCAGGCCCCGGGGAATGGCTTGTCTGTAATATCCTTGCTCAATGCAGAGATGCTGGCTCGACAGGTCTGTGCTGCACTGGAGGTAAACTTTTGAAGCATGGTTACGTCATGGTGTGTACTGGGTGTAAGGAGGCTGCATGTCACATTGCTGGCGGACTAAATTAACACAAACAACAACAAATTATCACACTAACCCTAACATAAAATAAGACCCAAAATTTTTCTTTGTTCTGCAGGAACAATTTCTGTCATCACAAATTATTTGTCATTGAAATTCTGCATGATTATTTAATTTTGGCAGTTAAATAAAGGTTTAACTTGAGCAAATACTTTGTAATAAATAATACACACTATAAAACAAATGCCATAAACCATAAGGAAGTCACAATTTCTTTACTCATTTCTATATTATTCTATGATTACATATACAGAAAGCATGTTAATGATATTAAGATTTTGTTAGTTTGTAAAAGGCTTACTGTCCTGTTCTCTCGTAGTTCTCAGTAAACACCAACAGACTAACTCAGCGTGAGTTGGAGACTTTGACTACATAATAATGAAAGTTTGTTGATACCAGGATTGCCAATAAATGAAAGAAGTTAAATGTTTGCTGGAGATTTATTGTCGTCTCGGCAAAACAAAGTATTGACACTTGCAGCTGACGAACAAACAAAAAAAAAACAAGACAGAATGACAGCCTTCATGAAACAAAACTTCTCACTTCAAGAGTTACAAAGACGAGAGATAATCGTTACTTTTCTTTCCCGGTGCCCTACTGACTCCTCGCACCAATGGAAAATAAATTTAATAGTTATTTAAAATGTCAGAAATAAAAAAGAAGGTTAAAGTCACAGGCGCTGGTCGGTGCGAGTAACGTAATCACTCATTGCAGTCTGTCCGACTGACAGCTGACAAACGGTCATGCTGCGACGAACTGTTGTGATATGTTGTGCTCATTGTTGACTGTTGTGAACCCGAGAAAGGTCGTGCTTCCTTATATATTGGTAGAAAGTTTCCTCATTGAAAACACATTGTTTTCCTGCAGTCGGTCACATCAGCTAAAGGTGATTTCTGTTATTTTCCTCGTTTCACCATGTTGAGCCTTGCGGTGGCGTCTGTTACTACTGATGAAATGAAAGAAAAATAATAAATTTGGAAAAACGAAAATATATGAAATACAAACGAATTGTCATTGCCACGACCTTTCAAATATTACATGAATTACTATCCCTGACTGAAATATAGACAATTGAAATGCTTCCCGAATATACTAATTATATATATCTAGCTGTAATGCTACAAGATGTCTTGTATTATAAATTTGTAATAAAACGTGTCTAGTCATAAAACCTTGACCTTCTACTACACAAGCAAAGAGATAGCAAAGAGATGGACATCAAAATTGTTAGCAACAAAAAATAAGACCATACCCAGTTTTATGGAAACAAAATTAGTAATAAAACAGGTATGGGTGGATACTGTATTTAAGAATGGTGATTGAAAATCAAACAGAAACTGCTGGTCACAATACAGTAATTTGTATCACACAGGAAGGGAGCTCTTATTTACATTGCATGGAGTTGGTCCTTTACCCTCACACAGGAAGGGAGCTCTTGATTTACATTACATGGAATTGGTCCTTTACCCTCACACAGGAAGGGAGCTCTTATTTACATTACATAGAGTTGGTCCTTTACCCTCACACAGGAAGGGAGCTCTTTATTTACATTACATAGAGTTGGTCCTTTACCCTCACACAGGAAGGGAGCTCTTTATTTACATTACATAGAGTTGGTCCTTTACCCTCACACAGGAAGGGAGCTCTTGATTTACATTACATGGAGTTGGTCTTTTACCCTCACACAGGAAGGGAGCTCTTGATTTACATTACATGGAGTTGGTCCTTTACCCTCGCACAGGAAGGGAGCTCTTGATTTACATTACATGGAGTTGGTCCTTTACCCTCGCACAGGAAGGGAGCTCTTGATTTACATTACATGGAGTTGGTCCTTTACCCTTGCACAGGAAGGGAGCTCTTGATTTACATTACATGGAGTTGGTCCTTTACCCTTGCACAGGAAGGGAGCTCTTATTTACATTACATGGAGTTGGTCCTTTACCCTCACACAGGAAGGGAGCTCTTATTTACATTACATAGAGTTGGTCCTTTACCCTCACACAGGAAGGGAGCTCTTGATTTACATTACATAGAGTTGGTCCTTTACCCTCACACAGGAAGGGAGCTCTTGATTTACATTACATAGAGTTGGTCCTTTACCCTCACACAGGAAGGGAGCTCTTATTTACCTTACATGGAGTTGGTCCTTTACCCTCACACAGGAAGGGAGCTCTTATTTACATTACATAGAGTTGGTCCTTTACCCTCACACAGGAAGGGAGCTCTTTATTTACATTACATAGAGTTGGTCCTTTACCCTCACACAGGAAGGGAGCTATTTATTTACATTACATAGAGTTGGTCCTTTACCCTCACACAGGAAGGGAGCTCTTTATTTACATTACATAGAGTTGGTCCTTTACCTTCACACAGGAAGGGAGCTCTTATTTACATTACATAGAGTTGGTCCTTTACCCTCACACAGGAAGGGAGCTCTTATTTACATTACATGGAGTTGGTCCTTTACCCTCACACAGGAAGGGAGCTCTTATTTACATTACATGAAGTTGGTCCTTTACCCTCACACAGGAAGGGCGCTCTTATTTACATTACATGGAGTTGGTCCTTTACCCTCACACAGGAAGGGAGCTCTTATTTACATTACATGGAGTTGGTCCTTTACCCTCACACAGGAAGGGAGCTCTTATTTACATTACATAGAGTTGGTCCTTTACCCTCAATTTTTAATTTTTTAAGTCGTATGATTGTTTATTGTCAGATATAATAAGCAATGGTAAACAGAGATGTAACTGACTTTGCTTTAATAGTAAGCAACACATCATTATGCCACATACAGTTCATGGTAATTTTAATTAACAAATTTGTGTTGTAAAATGACCTCTAACTGGCTAGAACATTTACAGTTTATATTTTCACTAATCTGCTAACACTTGAACCAGTTGGTGGTGAAAGTTCAGTGCACAACATGTAAGTTCCTCTAAACACGTCATTAATATGTTTCAATGTTGACATCAAGTGTTGTGAAAATTATAACATTTGTTACGATGTAGCCAGTGCAGTGACAGCTATATGTAGGGCAACGCTTCATGACCAGTGGTCCAGTACGTAACCACTAGATGGTCAGGAAGTTGTGTGACGTTGATCAGTCCATCAGCCATCATGGCTAGAGGCAGACAAAAATAGGATAGGTTTCCTCTGGACATCTGCATGGACAACAGGGAAGCGGGGCAGTGGTCCATTCCACTTTGCTCACCCTTCCATCAGTGGTGGCTCGTGAATCAAAAATTAGGTTAAGCACCATAAGAAAAAAGTTGGACTCAAATTTTGAGTTTATCAAGTTAGAAACAGTTGCTGCCAGGAATGTCCATTTTGCACAACACCTGTTTATTAAATCACTTGTCACTACAATGAACAACATTAGTAGCCTAATTCATTTTCCTCAACCTTGCAGAAATGCCTACAATTTGCGTAATATCTCAAAAACAGTGCAGCATTGAAAAAAAAAGTACGGGATGAAAATAGTTGGCAAACTAAATTACAGACAATAAGGGCATCCACAAAACTTTCGATGTCTCAGACTGTCTCAAATATATCCACAAATAGACATAACCACCGTATTTTTGCGTGTATAGGCATTTTACAAAAAAAAAAAAAAAATTATTACATAAAGTATGTACAAGATTTTGGCAAAAAAAATTCTTTATCCCCAAAACATGTTTAGACATTCGTTAACATACAGTACATTTTAATATTCTAACATAGTTTCAAAGGAAGGAAGGAAAAGGAACGGAAGAAGAAGAGAAGAAGGAAAAAACTTTCCTCTCATGCAATTATTAGTTTACTCGCGTTAATAATCAAAATAACCTTAATCCTGCACATGTAAAATGTAAACATGTTGGAGCTCGGCCATAGATGTCTTAAATGAGGAAATAATTTCTCTGCTGTACAAGAGCAAGAGACCTTACGTATTTTGCACGCCCGCCTCCGGCTTGCAACTACACATTGATAAGATGCCATTTTGTGTAACATGTTGCTATAGTTTTGCTTTCTCATGTCACATTACCATCTGTGGAATAGTAATCTCGCAATGTATATTTGTAAACATTGCAACATAACACAAATTTTCTGTCACAGATGTTTTGTAGGGGAGAAATTAAGTCGGAATTTATAATGTTTGTACGGAATTGTGGCTTAACAATATTTACAGGAATACAATAATTCAGTGCGGCCTATACTTGAAAAATTTATTATCCCTAATTTTTCATCAAAAACTTCTAGTGCGGCATATACACGCATGCAGCCTATACATGCCAAAATATGGTATATCGTGGTACATTTTATATGTTCAATTATGTTATATCACAATTTTATAGCCTACAGTTATGTTATTTTTATAATTACATGCAATAGTAAGTATTCCTGGTCTTCATACTTCCACAATTAAAGGATATTTCTCTTATGTTACGCACAGTATTGTTTACTGGATTCATATTTCACACCATTTACCACGCAGCGATCAACAGATATATGCTGGATCAACGTCGGTGGATTACAAGCCTGGTGATATTTCAGCTAAGCTCGAAAATCTTTGCTTCTTACAATAAACTGTTTGGCTACTGAAGTGGAACAGATATCGGCTGCCACAGCTTGTCAGCCCACGAGAAAACATGTGGTTTTCAAGCACCATTCTCCTAAAACACTGCCTATACCACCACACTTGTCCTTTCAAGGTCCTGTGCTACTCAGGCAAAGTGGTTAGTGCATCTACGATTCTGTTAACTGTGTATTCTAGTGGTGTTCAATCAAATAGTAGAACAACTGCCTGAGGACCAATTTTTTTGTCTTGAAATATATGAAGGAGTTGGATGGAATAATGAACGACACAAATTTGTTACCAATATAGTTAATATACGTATTTTGGCATGTATAGGCCGCACCATAAGTTTTTGATGAAAAATTTTGGATAATTAATATTTCAAGTATCGGCCGCACTGAATTTTTGTATTCCTGTATATATTGTGAAGTCATGATTCCACGCAAACATAGTAAATTCTGACTTAATTTCTCCCCTACAAAGCATTTGAGAGAGAAAATTTGTATTATGTTGCAATATTTACGAATATACATAGCACGATTACTACTCCACAGATGGTAATGTGACTTGAGAAAGCAAAACCAGAGCAAAATTACAGAAAATGGCGTATTATTAATGTGCACTTGTACAGCGTGAAAACTATGTAAGATATCTTTCTGTTGTACAGTAGAGAAATTATTTTCTCAAGTACGACATCTATAGGTGAGCTTCAATACATGTTTTCATTTTTCACTAAGGTTATTTTGTTTGTGAATGTGAGTAAACAAAGAACTGCAAAAGGGTATTTTTTTCCTTCCTTCCTGCCTTTAAAAATTAAAACATAAAAATGTTGATAAATTTCGAAATATGTTTTAGGGAAAAAAATTTCAACAAAATTTTTTTATACCAATATCTCGTATATAAGCTGCACCCCAATGTGCTGCCAAAACACATTCTAATTTAAAACTAAGGTGAACAAGTGTGTCAAGTGTCCATTATGAGCAGCTACTGCCTTCCACACGCTTTGCTCAAGTAGCTAGCCTACAAGGGTGTAGTGATTACACCAGCCATTGTTAAACTGTGATCTGCAAACCCCTGGAGCACCTTGAGTTTATAGTCAGTGGCCTGCAAGTGAAAATTATAAACATGTTGTCAATATGCTGTTAACTGTGTACTTTTTGTTATTATATAAATGCATTGGTAGTTTAAAATATCAAACTACAGTAGTAACTGAACTGCACATTAATCTGCATCAACCTAAGCTATTCTTCAAGTCTGATTGTTATCCTTCATTTACACTTTTCCTTGATTTACACCATTTTAATATGTCTGCGATATCGAGAGATGACAGGTGCGGATGGACTAATTAATCATCAGACCTTAGAAACCTGATGATTACTGTTTATACACAGGAAAAACACGCCTACACTGCAAAAGATGTTTGGTAAATTAGTGATAAGTAAGCGTCTGTGTTAAAACATTTACATACATGCATTCTAATAAGGTGGCATAGTTTTAATGAGCCCTTTAGGCAGAATTCTATAGTTCATTTGCCAAAAATGAGGCATCCATGGGAATGTGTGTGTTTTTGGGCAGGAACAATTTTAGCATATGCGTGTATACTTTGGTATCAGGAAGTACAACTGAGCCCATCTGCATATAGCATGAATAAATACACCTTGAAATACACACTTACACCAGCATCGAAGATACAGATATCATTACTTATCACATGTATAAATGAATCATTGGTACAAAGATATAAAATAGACCCACTGTGCTGTCCATTGAAGCTATTACTGTAATCATGAACTTGCATAAAACTAGTGTTATTACATTTTTAAATACAAAAAGATAATAAATGTATTTAATTACCTTGATGCATGTCACACCCATGACAGTTAACCCCACTGCCGATATCTCATTTTCCGTGCATTCTACCAGATGTCAGTGCAGCCAAGATGGGAAGGATACGCAAGGGAGTGTTGGTTCTACGCAAGCACCGATACTTCCCGCACTAGCCTGTTTCCCTGAGCATACGCTAGGTCGGCCGGACGGACATCCCACCCACCACCACCCCCTTTCATGTGCAGCCTCGCCGTGCCGCCTCGGGGGAGTGGGGATGGATGGACTAGCAGACACCCCATGCACTCCCAGCCCATTACAGCATCTATATAAAGCATTGTGGCTGGGAAAAAAGCCAGTTTATCTCCAGCGACCTTCACCTCCAGAGCTCTCACTTCCACTTGAGGATTCTGGAAGCAAGCACCTCGAGTATCCAGCAAAAAGCAAAGTTGAACCAGCCTGCACTCCAGTTATACACCACACCGTGTCTCTTCTGTTACTGTCAGAGAGATTAAGGCTGTTAGCTGCATTTGTGCACAGATAGACACTTATGGCATGTGCGTCAGGCATTTAGCCCTCGGCTCAACAAAACTGTCTCAACTCAACCTGTAGTATATTATTCAGAATAGCACAATCAGTAGTTTAAACACTGTTTTACCAATTAAACACAGCTGTATCCTCAACCAACCATACTGGGATGTACCCGACAATAAGGGACGGAAGGTAAACAGAATGAGCGTCTAAGGCAGTAAGGGACAGGTGTGATAGCACCCTATGAGGGGGGGGGGGGGATGGTCACATCCACATCTAGTGCTGTATAGGTTGTCTTCACCTGACCCCTGGTCATTTAGACAAGGGACGGGAGCCCAGATACAGCGATACCTTGTTACCCTCGATACATGGTAGTAACGAGTATCGCATGAGAATATCCAAATGTATTGAATTCTAACACCCATTTCCTTATGCCATAATTCTGGTACAAGTATACCATAACTTTTGGAATAAGCACAATACTTCTGAAAAGTGTACCATAACTTTCAGAATACATAACATAATCTGCATCCTATAGGCATTCCAACGCACCCATAAAATTTGACCTAGGTCCAACGGTTCACAAGATATTTACAGCAACTATTAAATGTGTGCCGTAATTAACTCAGCTGGCAGTGAGCAATCCAAAGCTTCCCGCAAGCATTCCAAAAAGCCTTTGCAGGTCGAGATTGGACAAACTGTTTACAAGTTATTAAATTTTCAATGTACACGTGTACCATAATATACCATATTTTATTCACAGTATAATATTCACACAACTGCAAGTACTTTGAGGGTTTTTTTTAGACAACCCATACATACCACAATTATGATTTTTGGCATTTACTTTTATGGTACATAATTGAGGTACAATAAAAACAGGTCAAGAGTTAGAGTGAGTGCCGATAGGCACAAGCAAGCAAATTAAGTGGTTATTGGTTATTGTACATCCCCACACATACCATAATTATCTGATACATCCATCTGGCCTAATGCAATTGTATGATTAAATATTCACAAAATATACCATAATTATCTGATACACCTGTCGTGGCCTAGCCTGCGTATTCCACAGGCCAGGCCATGACAGGTGTATCAGAAAACTACAATATTTATTTAACGCTACAGTAATTTTCTTGAAGTCGCAAAATAAAATAAAAAATTGTGAAATCACAAAATAAGTGTGTACCGAGCTGTCATTTTCCTCAAAGTTTGATTACAGCTTTTATTGTGGAAACATAATTCTAAATAATCGAAGGAGACTGTGTTAATTTATCATTGGTTAAGAAAATTTGGGTTACAGGCCGTCCACCATTTGTTTCCAGTGTAATGTGGGTTTTTATATAGTGTCAATGACACTAGTAAAATGAGTAATTTTCTTGGCCAAGTTGTTTTGCGTTCATGACAATTTTAATTTGGTATCGCAAGAAGTATCAGTATCGAATACCGTGAGAATGTTTTGGTATTGAAACTGGTATCGAGTATTGAGAAAATGTAGTATTGGCCCATCCCTAATTCAGAGAGTACTGACAAGCATGATACCTGGCTGCCCACATTTGCAACACCGAAGGGGAATCACAGATCTGCCTTTCTACTCACCAATCTCTATTTGATTCACCACATCTCGATCTACCAGGCAAATTGATTTGGAGGATGGGAGAAAGTATCCTACAGACTTCGACCACACACAAAGGCAGTCTAGGAAACAGCGTAATCGAGCATTGGGGACCTCATAGACCCTTTACCTACCACCTAACCCTTTTAGTCACCCAACCATCTCCCATTTTCCTTATTCTAGTCATTGGGGAGAATGAATTAGAGACCAGAAGAGGGACTGCGCTCAACAGCAAAGCCAGCAGGGAGGCATCGGAGAGCACCCAGATAGCTGGAGAAAGACAGCTACTTCGTAGGAGAGCCCAGTGGAAACGCCACCATCTCGTGGCATAACCCTCAACCCCACTTTTCACTTCTAGAAATAATCCTTTCTGGTAAGCATATTGCTTGGAGAGGGCCAGTACCCATAGAAAATGAAATAAACTCGTGGGCTAAGCGACGCCAGAAGTAAGTTAAAGGCAAGACTATAGCCATTGCCAAGCAGTCAGCATGTAGACATTAACGTATGTGCCTTGATGCGAGACGCCTTGGGTGACTGGAAAGTACAATGTCAAGGAGGGTTTGATCGACGAGCTCTGTGAAAACAACTTACACTCGTACTAACTCTCTGCACAATAGTTGCCCAGAAGGGACCGCAGTGTAGACGACGTGGCGGTTGGATTTCTTTGCCACAAATGCGGTGAAGACTAAGCAGGGTTTAGACAGGATGGCTCCAGTGACAAGGCAGGGTGGAGGCCAAGGAGTAAGATTTTCCTTTGGCACTAAGAGTGTGGTGAAAGCAGGCAGGTAGAGCTAGGAGCATAGCTGAGCAGGCTGGTCAGTGTCCCGCTATGTATACTCAGGCAGGATCCTTCCTTGGCAGTGATTGGCTGGGGTAGTTTGCTGGAACGGGGGGTGGTGATAGCATAGCTCTCATGGTGGTCAACAATGCAACCTTGGTTGAAATCAGACGCACAGCTATGCTTTCTAATGAGCTGAAGTTGCAAGGTCATGCGTCAGCCTGTAATACTAGCTCATGATTTGACACCACACAACACACGGCCCTTACTACCATAAACCCTGAAACATCAAGATGATGAGGGATGAGTCTATAGAGTATTCTGATTGCATTAAAAAAAGTCATTATCTTATTGGCTAATAAATTACTTCCCCATCTTTTTTGTTATGAACTTGGCTTCACCCTTATGATGGTAAGTACGCACAGTGCCCTTTGCCTGGCCATCAACAGGTTGCAGCCGTGGTGCGATTGCATTAGTGTGTCAGGATGAAAACTGCTTTCATAACAACTGACAAAACGATGGAATGATACTCTAATTACTACAGATTCAGCGCTAAACTAACTTGATTAATTTACCATTTATGTGAGAGTTTGGTAATTCTGTCGTGCAAACAAATAAGGTCAATCTTATATACAACATTTAATTTTTACTATTTAATAAAAACTATGCTCCTATCCAAATGAAAGTCTGGCCATGCCCAGAGCTCATATGATTATGATGTTGAGATACCATACAGATGTAAATCCCCTACACGTACAATTACGCAACCTAAATGGGCACACACTGTCTTATGCAACATAGCAACAGAGATTTAAGGACTGATCATAACAGTGTCAGTTGTAGCACGTATTATTTTATTCCAAGTATAATACCACCATTTTTCGAAGCACTGAATTTGTAAAATAATGTTTTCTCTAGAAAACCAAAACACTGCAACTTTAAACCGTAAACTGACAAGTCAAACCTACATTTTAATAACAAGAATACATACTTCTCCTAAATAACCCTTCTTTTTTACGGTATACAAAATTTGACAATTTTGCAATATCACTACAGAAAGATAGGCAAGTAGCCTTTACAAACGTTTTAAGAGACCAAAAAAGCTGTTTTAAACTGCATAGGGGAGAGGGAGATTGTGAGACCTTTACTGTGTTGGAATAAATAGGACTAGCAAATATTGATGTAATGAATGTACCGTATACTCTGCACAAACTATAGGTCATTCTTGTCTACAAGGTGGGTTATAACATAAAAAATTGATATTTTAGCCAACTTGGTGAACACTCAAGAGGTGACAAAAACGAATAGATAAAAAGCTTGATGTTATAAACAACATTTTAAGAAAGCTACGTACAAGGCATTAACAAAAAAATTATTGAAGAATTTGAAGTCTAGTATGAGTAGAAATAAAGTAATGAATTTGACAGATGATTTCGTTATAAACTGTATTTCCTATACTTGGCAACACTGTAGCAAAGGCTGATGATTCCTACATACAAATATGTGTGACGGATGAACTACCAATATTGCAGAAAATTTGTTTTCCTCATTTTATGAGAGAGCAAACAAAATTTTAATTCTGTGTTTTATTTGCAGCAGATGAACTTACCTGAAGCTGACTACGACTTATCGAACAAGCAGATTGCAAACATCAATGATGTGTGCGAGTCAATGAAGCAACAACTTCTTATTTTGGTCGAATGGGCCAAATACATCCCTGCATTTACAGAACTGTCCCTAGACGACCAGGTAATTTAAGTTTGTAACAGTTCCTCTTCATTTGCTGATTTAAAAATCAAAGTGCAGACTAGAAGCAGTAAACAAAATCTGCTAGTTCTGGGCTATTTTTAAGGCATTTGTCATTAAATAGCATTTAACATGCAATAACTTCAACAAAATGTTAACTTTACATGTGTGGTTCAGCAGATGTTTGCATTTGAATCAAATCTAACACACATACGGTAAAACTTTGTTAATAAAATCCTCTTAAATACAAAGCTCTCATTAATACGAAGTTGCCTTCTTTCCCTTTGAAATGAGATATGACATTTGATATTAAATGGTGTGCTTAAAAAAAAATTGTTTATTTATATTACAATGTAATTTTAAGAGTCAATTGGTAAAACATAGTCGAGCTGGTGATACAAATATCTTATCATTACGCTAATAATTACAAAGCCAAAATGTTTAATTTTTAGATATTTTAAATAATTATCACAAACACTGATGCACGGCCAATCCCGGTAAAGGTTGGAATGGGATTTTTCTGGAGCGGTGATGGTGAAAGAAAGGAATAAGTATACCCAGGGTGCCAGACGCCATCAGGCAACGTCAAAAATGATGCTGCTCCTCTTAACCTCAGGGTTGCGAGCTGTCGACCCGGGACCAGACTCCTCGCTGTGGCTGCTGAATTGTTGTCATACACCTGAAGATTATGGCTCCAGATGAAGATTGTTTCCTAAACGATAGCCTGTCGGTTGGCTAGCACCATTATTGCTGTTGGTAGGAAAACCTCCTAACCATAACACTCACTTCCATGGGCTGTCAGGGTCTCCCACACGCCCATACAGATTGGAACAAAACTGATTACACTGGAAATTAGACTTACTTGCTGATTGAGCGGGATTATTATGGCCCGTCCCCTTAAATGCTTACGCGGTCGTGAACAAACAACTGACTTGAAAACAAGTTATTTATTGCGTTAAATATTACACCCTTTTGAGGGAAATTTACACAAAACACACACTGCTATTTGAACCAGCCGTGTAGTGAAACAGAAAAATGTTTGGTTTGGCCACGCGCCAAAACGGGACTACTTTCTGAGATGACTTGCATTATTGACACTTGTGCTAAAGAAAGGAAGTAAATAAACACATGAAGACAAATACAAATACTCCTACTACATAACACTGGTGAAATGGGATGGAGAAAACACTCTGTGGAAGATGAAAATTAATGAATACACGTTACCTTGCAGACACAACAAAATATAACAACACCTGCAAAACAAACATTAACCAACACAATAAAGTCTTTTAATTAAGCCTGAAATGTTCCAGTTCAAGACACGGGCCTACTTATTTCCTCCGCGGCTTCGTACATTGGTATGGCAACCACCAGCTGTATGGCATGCCCTTGTGTCTGCTCTGAGCCTGGTCGCTCCGGTGACCGGGCGCACACTCCTCACCAGTAGAGTGCACAACACTGCTGCGGGTGGTGCAGGCTACGGCCGGACAAACTGTCTTACGGCGTGGCACACGTCAACATCTGTTAATACAAACCTCATTATTACAAACTGCAAAAATTCACATCCCATGAGTAGAGCCAAGATTATACGGTGAATAGAGATAAAACCAAAATAACACCAAAATGCAAGTTAATATACCCCCAAACACCGAAATTTCAGTTAAAACACAAAATAAATTAAATTTAGCCCTACTATATAATTTTATCTGTGAAACCATAACTAAAAATCTGTATCCAAAAATATATAAACTGTATGATGATAAGAATAATTCAAGTTTTCAGATGATGGGAAGATAAAAAATAAATTTTAAGCTGTTGTCATTAAGGCTGAGTGAATGAAATAACACCACAAAATCTTGCCCCTACCCATGAGGTTTATTTTAGACAGGTTTCAATACCTACTGCTATGATTCACTTTCCACTCCCTGTCTTTCTTTCTGTGGTGGTGCCGTGGTGACACAGCGGCTAGAGTGCTAGTCTTCCAGCAAGGCAAACCAGATTTGATTCCTGGCATGGTCGTTCTGCACGTGGGAATCACGCAGGGCAATGACACTAGTTGGCAAATTTATTTGAGGATCTCTCATTTCCCCATCCTTGCAGTCCGGTACTGCTCCATGTGTACCTTGCTGTACCCACCCTCATCGGCTCGCAAAACTCCATAGTTACGGCCACCTACAGCTCACTTCGCTACTACTCCACTCTACTCCACTCTTTCTCACATTTGTTTCCTCGCGCCTGGTGTACAATGCCGGGTAGCAAAGTAAAAGGAGAACAGTACCTGGCTCACACATCATGGAGTGCACATGTATAGCCAGACACATTCTTACTCCACATGTACGTATGTATAACCCAGCTGACTGCTCTGTCACATCATCATGGTACAAACTGCTTCGACTCACCCACTCCGCACTTTATGATAGATATAACCCAGCTGACTGCTCTGTCACATCATCATGGTACAAACTGCTTCGACTCACCCACTCCGCACTATATGATAGATATAACCCAGCTGACTGCTCTGTCACATCATCATGGTACAAACTGCTTCGACTCACCCACTCCGCACTATATGATAGATATAACCCAGCTGACTGCTCTGTCACATCATCATGGTACAAACTGCTTCGACTCACCCACTCCGCACTATATGATAGATATAACCCAGCTGACTGCTCTGTCACATCATCATGGTACAAACTGCTTCGACTCACCCACTCCGCACTTTATGATAGATATAACCCAGCTGACTGCTCTGTCACATCATCATGGTACAAACTGCTTCGACTCACCCACTCCGCACTATATGATAGATATAACCCAGCTGACTGCTCTGTCACATCATCATGGTACAAACTGCTTCGACTCACCCACACCGCACTTTATGATAGATATAACCCAGCTGACTGCTCTGTCACATCATCATGGTACAAACTGCTTCGACTCACCCACTCCGCACTATATGATAGATATAACCCAGCTGACTGCTCTGTCACATCATCATGGTACAAACTGCTTCGACTCACCCACTCCGCACTTTATGATAGATATAACCCAGCTGACTGCTCTGTCACATCATCATGGTACAAACTGCTTCGACTCACCCACTCCGCACTTTATGATAGATATAACCCAGCTGACTGCTCTGTCACATCATCATGGTACAAACTGCTTCGACTCACCCACACCGCACTTTATGATAGATATAACCCAGCTGACTGCTCTGTCACATCATCATGGTACAAACTGCTTCGACTCACTCACTCCGCACTTTATAGATAGATATAACCCAGCTGACTGCTCTGTCACATCATCATGGTACAAACTGCTTCGACTCACTCACTCCGCACTTTATGATAGATATAACCCAGCTGACTGCTCTGTCACATCATCATGGTACAAACTGCTTCGACTCACCCACTCCGCACTATATGATAGATATAACCCAGCTGACTGCTCTGTCACATCATCATGGTACAAACTGCTTCGACTCACCCACCTCCGCACTTTATGATAGATATAACCCAGCTGACTGCTCTGTCACATCATCATGGTACAAACTGCTTCGACTCACCCACTCCGCACTATATGATAGATATAACCCAGCTGACTGCTCTGTCACATCATCATGGTACAAACTGCTTCGACTCACCCACTCCGCACTTTATGATAGATATAACCCAGCTGACTGCTCTGTCACATCATCATGGTACAAACTGCTTCGACTCACCACTCCGCACTATATGATAGTATAACCCAGCTGACTGCTCTGTCACATCATCATGGTACAAACAGCTTCGACTCCTCACTCCGCACTTTATGATAGATATAACCCAGCTGACTGCTCTGTCACATCATCATGGTACAAACTGCTTCGACTCACCCACTCCGCACTATATGATAGATATAACCCAGCTGACTGCTCTGTCACATCATCATGGTACAAACTGCTTCGACTCACCCACTCGCACTATATGATAGATAAACCCAGCTGACTGCTCTGTCACATCATCATGGTACAAACTGCTTCGACTCACCCACTCCGCACTATATGATAGATATAACCCAGCTGACTGCTCTGTCACATCATCATGGTACAAACTGCTTCGACTCACCCACTCCGCACTTTATGATAGATATAACCCAGCTAACTGCTCTGTCACATCATCATGGTACAAACTGCTTCGACTCACCCACTCTGCACTATATGATAGATTTAACCCAGCTGACTGCTCTGTCACATCATCATGGTACAAACTGCTTCGACTCACCCACTCCGCACTATATGATAGATATAACCCAGCTGACTGCTCTGTCACATCATCATGGTACAAACTGCTTCGACTCACTCACTCCGCACTTTATGATAGATATAACCCAGCTGACTGCTCTGTCACATCATCATGGTACAAACTGCTTCGACTCACCCACTCCGCACTATATGATAGATATAACCCAGCTGACTGCTCTGTCACATCATCATGGTACAAACTGCTTGGACTCACCCACTCCGCACTATATGATAGATATAACCCAGCTGACTGCTCTGTCACATCATCATGGTACAAACTGCTTCGACTCACCCACTCCGCACTATATGATAGATATAACCCAGCTGACTGCTCTGTCACATCATCATGGTACAAACTGCTTCGACTCACTCACTCCGCACTTTATGATAGATATAACCCAGCTGACTGCTCTGTCACATCATCATGGTACAAACTGCTTCGACTCACCCACACCGCACTTTATGATAGATATAACCCAGCTGACTGCTCTGTCACATCATCATGGTACAAACTGCTTCGACTAACCCACTCCGCACTATATGATAGATATAACCCAGCTGACTGCTCTGTCACATCATCATGGTACAAACTGCTTCGACTCACTCACTCCGCACTTTATGATAGATATAACCCAGCTGACTGCTCTGTCACATCATCATGGTACAAACTGCTTCGACTCACCCACTCCGCACTATATGATAGATATAACCCAGCTGACTGCTCTGTCACATCATCATGGTACAAACTGCTTCGACTCACTCACTCCGCACTTTATGATAGATATAACCCAGCTGACTGCTCTGTCACATCATCATGGTACAAACTGCTTCGACTCACCCACTCCGCACTATATGATAGATATAACCCAGCTGACTGCTCTGTCACATCATCATGGTACAAACTGCTTCGACTCACTCACTCCGCACTTTATGATAGATATAACCCAGCTGACTGCTCTGTCACATCATCATGGTACAAACTGCTTCGACTCACCCACTCCGCACTATATGATAGATATAACCCAGCTGACTGCTCTGTCACATCATCATGGTACAAACTGCTTCGACTCACCCACTCCGCACTTTATGATAGATAAAAACCACCCTCTTTAACAACTTTCAAGATTGTTACAAAATATCAGGGTCAAATTTCCTCACATTTTGCATGTTTTAACAGCCAAGGCTTGAATTTCCAGGATCTGTTACCTGTTTCCCTGACTTTTCCAGGTTTCCCAGGTTTTCTAAATCCTGTAGGAACCCTGATTTATTTGTGGAGGAACCAGACCGTAGTTGTCTAGTGAGCGGTAGGGAACTCGCACACTCAGACATCTGCCAGGCAGCGTAGCTTATCTGTGACTGGCTGTTGTACATAGAAACCTCAGCTGCAGAGTAGAGGGCAGGTTGTCAGTGCTTAATGCAGAGCGTTGTGAATGTTGGCAGGTGGCTCTACTGCGGGCGCACGCGGGGGAACACCTCCTGCTGGGATTGGCTCGCAGGTCCATGCACCTCAAGGACGTCCTATTGCTTGGCAACAGCTGCATCATCCCCAGGCACAACAACCCAAGTACGTCATGTAGTCTGCAGCTCCCACACTTTTATTTTGGTCTACAGACTCCCCTGACCTTACAGTTAAACACAAACACTATACTTTCAATATAACATTATTTTGAAAACAGCTCCAGTAGAAGACTACTGTATTATGTAACCAGGGTAGGCTGT
Source organism: Dryococelus australis (assembly GCA_029891345.1). Classification (NCBI taxonomy): domain Eukaryota; kingdom Metazoa; phylum Arthropoda; class Insecta; order Phasmatodea; family Phasmatidae; genus Dryococelus; species Dryococelus australis. The sequence goes on along the minus strand of CM057000.1, from coordinate 155,135,423 downwards.
TGGATAAATCAAAAACATTGACCATCACTTGCCATTACTCTAACAAAAACAATTACCCCAACATTTTTTGTATGCAAAAATATGACAACTTTTGGAAGTATAAATTTGAATAAATATTGCATTATATATGGGTAAGCAAGATAAGCACCACATCAAGTATGTGACTGGACTGCATATACATTTAAAAATGCTCAATACATTGCAAAAAAGAAAGAAAAAGAGTATTTATTTACATATGTGAAACTTTATATTTACATTCTTAAATAAAGAGAACATACACAAAACATCCAACACATAAACATTAGGGTGCTACAGGGTATTTACTCATAATTCACATGCTGTCTTAATTTGAGTTATGTTATCATTTTGTTCAGTAATGTCACAAATATTAAGTACATTTTTTTAAAGGTAAACTACCTTTGGAAATTGACAAATTGCAAAAGCACACATGGAAACATGATAGCCATAAAAAATGTTATTTAACAAATGCACACAGAAAAAATAACCCACAAGTATTCATTTACATGTCTGTATGTATTTATGTATAAATGTATCTATGTATTATGTATACGTGTGTGTACAAGTATAGGTCAATGCATTATTCATATGTATGCTTATGTGTATAGGTGTTTTTATGAGAAACAGCATGTCCTTTTCATCCCAAAAAATATTTCTACATGTCTCCAGACTTTGATTACTTGGGCATACCACTTCAACTGGCTTTCTTTGCTTCTAGCAGTTGGCTTTGTTTTATGATAATGATGTCAGTACACTACTACATTCAAAGCTTCTGTATAACCTTAACCCAATATTACACGATACCTGCTGCTGAACTTGTTTTTGTACAAGCTTATACAAGGCCTGGTGCGCGTACCAGAGGTTATGGGAGCCGGCATAGAAAATTTCTATTAGATGACAGCATTTGACAGATTCAGTAACTGGGCAGCAGATGGTTCATAGAATTGCTACTAATCAGTGACTTTGTGTACGCCTGTTAAAAAAAACTAGTTCGCACATCTCAATATTGCTTTATTACTTACTGTTGGCCATTGCATCAATTCAATGCTTGCTGATGCAGTTTCATTAATTTTTTTTTTAATGGTAATGTTAAGTTACAAGAGTACACTAGTATTATTTTTAATTTTTACAAAAAATGTTAACAGTTAAATGTAGTTTAGTCTTAATTTACGAAATTATATCGACATTTAACAGTTTAGAAAAAGTGTAGAACAAGTTTGAATCTCGTGTACAAAAGTGTTGCTTTAATCCTGGAAATGCAACATTCCCACACTTTGTCTATATGAATGTGTTGTGTAGTTCATGTTTTAAATATTTAGTCTGATTTTTAAAGGTAACTGAAAGTTGTCATTGTCAGTAATATTAATTTTTGTTGAATTTAAAATCTATTTGTAAGCATCCAAACCCCACAAATTTACGATAAAATTGAGGCAAACTTTTCAACTAATTTCGAGTAGCAGCCATGTGGTTCGCCCTATGTTCAGAAACTGCAATGTGATCGGTCTGGTGTTAATTCAGTTTTAATGCTATTCACAATATAATAATGTTGCTATCAAGTGGAAGTGACTACTCCGTCTACCTTAAACAAGGACAATAGGCAGAAACCCAAGTAGTTTCATTTTCTCTGGACTCACTGCATCGTGTACTGTTGATGTGCTTGTTGTATTGTATCGTAGACTGTGCGTGTAACTGTGAACGTGCTTGTTTCACATGACCAGAATCTGAAACTGCTTCAGACCTGGACATCAGTCGAGTTGGCAGTCGTGTCATGGACGAACTTGTCAAGCCCTTCAGTGAAGTCCAACTTGATGATACAGAGTTTGCTTGCCTCAAGGCTATTGTGTTTTTTGATCCAAGTAAGTGTTCATATGTTTCATTATCACAATGCATTTTATTAATTTAGTTAGCTGCGGGTTATCTAAAGCCATAAAGTTTGTTAAACACATTTATCCAGCTAAAGACATCAGTTTCTGGTTACAGTTGACTCTCAATCTATTGTTATTCAGGGGATTGCCAACAAAAGTCCGTACATGCGGGATTGCCAACAAAAGTCCGTACATGCGGGATTGCCAACAAAAGTCCGTACATGCGGGATTGCCAACAAAAGTCCGTACATGCGGGATTGCCAACAAAAGTCCGTACATGCGGGATTGCCAACAAAAGTCCGTACATGCGGGATTGCCAACAAAAGTCCGTACATGCGGGATTGCCAACAAAAGTCCGTACATGCGGGATTGCCAACAAAAGTCCGTACATGCGGGATTGCCAACAAAAGTCCGTACATGCGGGATTGCCAACAAAAGTCCGTACATGCGGGATTGCCAACAAAAGTCCGTACATGCGGGATTGCCAACAAAAGTCCGTACATGCGGGATTGCCAACAAAAGTCCGTACATGCGGGATTGCCAACAAAAGTCCGTACATGCGGGATTGCCAACAAAAGTCCGTACATGCGGGATTGCCAACAAAAGTCCGTACATGCGGGATTGCCAACAAAAGTCCGTACATGCGGGATTTCAGTAGATGAGGTTCCTGACAAGTACATCAATAAAATTCTACTTCTAACATTATAAAACATTATGTTTAGTATAGTAAGTGTTGTATATTATCTGTGAATACAGTTTAGCTACCAAACACAATAAAAATAAAAATTTCAGAAAAAATATTATAGTAAGTAATTTATTAAAAAACATTTAACCTAAACACGTTTAAATAAAAAAAAATCTCAAAATACTGTATATAACAGATTGTAATCTGTCACCAAACACAAGCTGACATAAAATTTCCAAACCCTCTAAAAATGAAAATAATGACACCGAATGCAAGTCAAATTTTGAATGTGCTGCAAGCACTCGTTCAGCTAAGAGCACGCAGAGAAGTTATCGATCAGGCACTGAGCACGTGGCAGGAGGGAGGGGCGGCAGCGATAGGATTACCGCTCCACGCCGCTACTTGTTGCACTGTGCCAACATGTTGCGCGTGTGACAAATGTCTGTTTTTTAAAGTAATTAATTATAATTTGCTGCAAAGAAAAATTGTAATTTTGAGACAAAAATAAATAAATAAGGCAATTATAATTGATTTCTTCACTGTCTAATAATTAATCATTTTAAATCATGCCCTCTGATCTTCCCTGTTGTGTTTACCTTCCCATTATCAGACGGCAAAAGGTGTAGAAAAGGTCCTTACATTTTATCAGTTTATTCAAAAGACACATGTCTATTGAAATAAATTAATATAAATCTTCTGATTTCCCCGCAAAGAAGTCACTGAAAATGAATTTTATACTTATAATACAAGTTACTCGATGTTCAAACAATTTTTGGCGACAAGGGGAGTTCAAGTATATGCTTCTGGGCATATAATTTTATTCGGGAAGATGTGCTGCACCTTGAGTTAAATAAATATTACGTTTTAAAATCATGTAAATTTTATGACAGATACAACAAAACACCAACCTTATGGGAAAAAAACAACTTTAATCACAAAAGAAAACATTTTTTAAATAATAATTCCCCCTTAAAATGTTTTGCGTAACACTTTCAGGTGGAACCAATTGTTTTATAATACAAGTGATGTTAGGTGCAACTATTTTGAGCGACGCATAATCTTGATAAAATTACATTCACTAAATGCACTTTATTTGCTCTGCTGCCTGCGGGCGGCATGTGCAAAGCAGGCGGGGCCGAGAGAGAGAGGATGTATTTTATCTTTTGCTAGAGAACTTCCCCTCTTGGAGGCTAGGCATGTATGGGGAGGAGACAGAAAGAAGGGTGAGAGAGAGGATGCTAGGTAGCCACACTCGGTTCTATAGGCAACCACTTCCCCTCTCGGAGGGGTGTAGCAACAGTAAACCAGTCACGTACCACGCCGTATCTCGCAGTGTTGACAGACGTGTTGGCAGTGTTTCCAACCCTACCAATTTTTCGGTAGATGTACCGAAATTGAGCTTTGTCTACCAATATAATTAAATTTCTACCAATTTTTTACCTTTTATCAAATAGCAACAATAAGTTTTAAAAGATTATTTAAGAAGCTGCCTGAAAAGTCATGTGCATTGTTGGACTGTTTGTACGAATAATGTAGTATGTAAACTACAATGCCAAGTTGGTATGAGAAGGCTATCATAAGTATGCACCTTTTTAAGGTTTATTCCTCTTTGTAATATGGCATTGCCTTACTTGCCTGTTCGCCTTTGGAATTACAGAACCAGAAGAATCCTGAGCGATCCCCACTTCGTAAAGTTGTTAGCGCTGTTGTCTGCTACAAGCACTTATATAGGGTTCTTTGGAATAATCTATCCAACGATACTTGTTGACTCAGTAAATATTTTTGTGCTTTTTTTATTTACTATTTTTAGACTAGTAAAGTGGCAACCGAAATCTACCAAATTTTTTTAGCAATTCTACAGATTTCTTCATCAACTGGGTTGGCAACGCTGTGTGTTGCGAAGGCAAGACATTAGATAGCATGCCGCAGAGCAGTTTGAAACGGCAGCGTGCATGACATATTTCTCATCTAGTTACTACATGTTTGCATAAAAAACCAGCTTAAAAAACAATAGCTGTGGGTAATATTAGGAGAAGGGACCCAAAATATACTTCGATTGTTGTTCCATGTGATGAACGATACAAGCAGTTTATGTTAATATTATTTACATAGGGATTTCGCAGGAACGACAAAAAATTGTTGGTGGATGCGGTTTATTGATACATGCGATAACGAGACATTGAGAGTCGACTGTATTTACTTATAGCTTATAATATGGATGTTAGTATATTTCATGACTCATGGCCTACTTGCTGAGTCAGTAGGTATTACTCAAGGCAGTGAAAAGTTTTCTGTAAGATGTTTAATTTTCTCTGTTTGGTGAATTTAGAAGGGATGAGGAGTGGATATTGTAAACACAGCTAGGGTTTTTTAATGACCATTGTCTTTTATATTTGTATGGTTTTAATCTCCACAAATGGTTTTTCTATTAGGTGTATCTTTCATTTTACACTCATTGTCAAAAAAATTAGTTGCACCCACAAGCAAGCAACAAGACTGTGACGTCAAGCCATGTACTCTGTTATGGCGAGTTGTAAGGCCAGACCTAACCCCAATTGAAAATGTGTAGGATGCTACGGCTGCTCTAATGCAATTCCACACCTACAGCAAATTCTGCAGGAACTGTCAGACAATATTCAAACTGCATGGGATGGATTATCGCAGGACATCATCAGGGACCTCTACAACTCTATGCCATGATGTATACAGTCGAATCACATTATTATGACTACCTGCTAGTATCTATAGTAACCGCCCTTCGCAGCATGGACAACAGCTAGATGAGCTAGCAGTGACTCAGTCAGGTGACAGACATTTCGGCCCGGGCTTGACGTGATACTGAGAGACGTATGTGCAGCACAATAAATAATGCTCATACCAGTCTTAATATGCAAACATTTGTTTTTGGTGACTATTGCCTTCCTTTCAAGTAGCTTTACAATGTGAAATTTATTTGTGGGTGCAACTATTATTTTGACGATGAGTGTATATGGTTACTTTTTTTATGTTTATTTTTAATTTTCTTTACATTATGGAGGATTTATACACCGTTGTTTTCTGATTATTACTGGACGATCCTTGAATCTGGTTGTACTCTACTGAAACCTAACATTAGGTACATTATTTCTGTTATCAATTCTTTGATATGCTTGGTAATATGTAAAAGGTTGAATGGTGTTTCAGCACATTATGAAACAAGGCAGCAGTACTTACAGGTTAGAATCAAACAATCTTTGAACCAGAAATAATTTTCATAGTGAGATTGTTTTACATAATATTTATTAGCGTTGTCCCAATACCATGTTTTCCGATACAGATTCCCCTATACCATTGCAGATACCCCAACACCAATGCCCTCCCTTTTGTTTCTTGTTCCACCTCACCATTATTGTGCAGAAATATGAGAAATAATAAAAATTAAAGGAGATTTTGCCAATATTATCGTCACTAAGAGCACAGTGAGATGGAAATTCTCCACTTGTGTCCATGATATACGTATTTTGGCGTGTATAGGCAGCACCAAAAGTTTTTGATGAAAAATTAGGAATAATTAATATTTCAAGTATAGGCGACACTAAATTTTTGTATTCCTGTAAATATTGTTAAATTATGATTCCATACAAAAATAATAAATTCCGACTTAATTTCTCCCCTACAAAATATTTGTGATCGAAAATTCACATTATGTTACAATACTTATAAATATGCATTGCGCAATTACTATTCCACAGAGGGTAATGCGAATTGAGAAAGTAAAACCATTGCAACATGTTGCACAAAATGGCGTCTATCAATGTACATTTGTGGTGCTGCAGCGGGTGTACGAACTACGTAAGAAATCTTTCTTAGTACAGCAGCGAAATTATTTTCACATGTACAGTTTCTATAGCTGAGCTTCACTTGTTTACATTTCACACATGGTTATTTTTATTTATGAACCTGAGTGAACAAATAATTGCAAAAGTGATGAATACTGTAAAACGTACAGCCACACTATATAATTTTTGTGTCTAAAGAAAGTAATAACCCAATTTCAGTGTCTATAACTGATACTAATGTATTTGCCCGATACCATACCCGATACAGATACATCAAAAAAGGTTAAGTATCGACCAATACCGATACTTGGTAACAGTATCGGAACAACTATAATATTTATTAAATATGCTTACTTTATATTGTATTATCCAGACACATTTCCTTGTCATTTATTTTTTCAGAAATTTTAAAACTATTTAGACTAATAAAAAGTGATTAACTACAACTTGACAACTCTTCAATTATAAGTAACAATCTACAGAATTTACAAAACAGATAATATTTCCATTAAAAAAAAAAACAATTATATGAAGTCATATCTCTATTTTTTGCTCTTATTTACCACATTCAATATGTTTGACTGGTGATATTATTGCTGAAATATTCAAAGAAATGGATGCAGACACATACAGACATGTGTAAAAACCCACACTTAGTAATTCAATATAAAAATACTAAATGTGCAAAAATTAACTATGAAATAATACATTCACACACACACACACACACACATATACATACACTTTAGACGAAAAAGTACATAAACCTGCAACTGTAACTTTGAACAGTCTTGTATCAATACCCACAGTGGTGGTGTGTCCAGAAGGGACCTTCGGAGGCCGCTACCAGAGGATGTAGTGGTGGTGTTAATACTGCTACAGGGGGCAGTGCGGTTGCCATTACCAGAAGGTGGTCAGGCAAGAAGTGTTGAAGACGTCTTCGAGAGCTGCTGGAGCAGTATTGAGCTTCTCGAAGGTCGCTGGTGAAGTCGCTGAAGAGCTTCTGGTAGGTCTCTAGGACTTTGAGAGAGTGGTGGGGCAAACTGTGGATGTCAATTGGCTGTGAAGAGAGCTGGTGAACCACTGGTGTTTCTGGACTGTGCACGGACTTATGTTCTTCCTGCCCGTGGGTCCTCTGAGACGTGGGGGTGCAGTGGGGCGATAAGCTCTGACTCCTGAGCAAAGCTAGCTGCTAGCACCATCCCTTGATGCGCCGTGGAACTAAGAGACGTTGGGGATGTGGTCTCGGCCATTCGGCCGGTGTTACAAATACACTTTGGGGAGGTTGACATGATGACGATAGTACAAGCTGACGTGTCTGTAATAGCCCCTGCGACAAGGGGCGTCTCCTGTAGGTACTCGAGTAGCTAACAGTACTGTTCCAACCCTGCCTGTGGTGACGTGAAGGCACGTTCATCTGAGGTAAAGTCATGTTTAGTATAGACAGGATGTGTATCATGCATCAAGAAACACAACCAGCAATCCTCTTCTTAGCAGAATGGTCTTATACTTTGTAGCTTTGGCCTACCAGATACAGTACTTAGACTTTGTGACACCATTACTGTTTCAACTGCTACAGCTTAATGCAGTACAGATGTCCACACTGAATACTGTACACGCATTATTGATTTTAGGTAGTAAAAAATCACTAAGAGCAAAGAAAAGTTGTGCGAAATTTAAGTAAAATAAAGATAGTCATAATTACTAATAATGGTGTAGTTGTTAATATTATTTAAAGTAATCCCAGAAATATCAGACAATCACAGGTATACAGACCTAGAAAGGTCTGGACCTAGACTGGACTGGACTTGTATTCAGGAAGACTTTGGTTCCATTCCTGGTCCGGCCATCCTGATCTCGGTTTTTCACGGTTTCCTGAAATCACTCCAAGAGAATGCTGCGATGGTTCCCCTTACAGAGGTCAAGGTTGATTCCTCCTCCACTCCTGCTCCTCTCAGCAACTTGCTGCATCTCTATGACCTCGCTGTCAACGGGACGTTAAGCCTTACCTACCCACCACAGGTATACAACAATATGTAAAAACCAGTATTAAGGCAGCATCCACACTAACATGTCATTACACAAGTTTAGTTCAGTCCTCTTGCGAACAACTAGCTTAAGAAAGTCCCTAAGCCGCCGCCCTTTCTTTATTACTGTAGATCCTCACGAGCCCTTAACGGCAATTCAACAAGTTATTTCAGTTCCACTGTAAATCTATTTCCATTTCCTTAATCTAATGTTTCCCACAAACATCCTGTTAAAATTCAGTTAAGATTGTGTTGTCAGTCATTTAACAGTAAGATGTAAGTCTACATCAGCTACTTCATCTTCATAGCAGTAATGTGTCCTTGGGGTGGCAGGTACTGGATAACGAGGTGCAGTAGGTTGCGGTGTAGCAGGCCTTCCTGGTGTCAAGATTCTCTGAAGAAGTATTGGCCGGTCCTGTTGGCAGCAAAGTCCAAAGCTTTATCCATCATGCCGCTTGGAAAAACAAAGCAGGTTAAAGTTATCACGAATGAACTTTCAAGCTGGGTGACGAGTTCTTGACCCAGCTTGATATTTCTGTGTGTTGGTGTTAGCTTGGCATATCCTTCACAGCCAAAGTGGTGAAACTGCACGTCTCCGTTGTGAGAGTGAAGCCAGCACAAAGGTTGGAAATTCTGAGGATTGTTCCGACACCATCGCTGTTGTTTTCGTTGTACTTTGCATTGGTAACAGCTAGTCTTCTCAAAGCACTGGATGTGTGTGAGGAAACAGTCGAAGGTTCCGCACAATGTCGTGTGGGCCTTCTTCCAGGCACCAATGACATCTACTAGGCCGGGAGTTACATACTTCCTGCAGAATGCTTCACTTAGGGTTCTTACCAGACTGAAGAATGTGCGTGCTTCCGAATGTCAGGTTGCCCGGGAGTTAATGATACTTCCTTGGTTTGACAGGAGAATGTTGTGGGCAGAGAAGATGACTGTTGTTGAGGACGGCCAGTTGAATACTGAAGAGAAGTTACAGCGATGGTGAACTCAACAGCATTACACTGCTGTTGGTGGCAGACATCTGGGTACGACTCTGAAAATCTTGTTTCTCCTCTAGGTAGATATCAACTCGAGCCCATCCTATACCTGGACATAATTTCATCTACTTCTGGCTAATACTCTCCCTTGTAGAATGAGGACTACAAGAGGTAGACACACAGAATGGAATGGACCACTGTATCACGCTGTGTGCTCACAGAATGAAACTATGTACCATATAGTGCTGCAATGTGAAATTAAATCTTTAAGACAATTGGGGCAAAAAAGTTGGTGGTGGTTCCTCTCACCATTCCATGGAAGGATGTCCGGTCAAAAACATTTGTTAATTCATGAGTGGTGCTTGGCACACTTCTGTGTTGGAGAGCCATTGGCTGATCACTGAAGTGGGCGATGGCCATGATTACGATGTTGGTTTAGTATGTTTTGCAAGTGGAGAGTCCCTCTCCTGTAAGACACAGAATATTTTGTGAGTTAACTAACTCAACGTCTTGAATGTCCTTTCTGGTACAATATAACATGTGAGAACATAAACTTTTTATTAAAAAAATAAGAGAACATTGGTTTTAAAAGCTTATTGCATGTGCACGTGGTTACGTGTGATTTCTCGGCATCACTAACGCACACTCGTCGGGGCTCGCCCTCCAGCACGTGGGCAGTGTGGTGCTGGCCTATACACAGAGCCGGCTAGGACGGAAATAAATGCATTGCACAAAAAAAAATTTAAAAACCCTCAAAAGATACATGAAGCAAGATGGAACACGAGATGAGTATTCACAATAAACACACACATGTGCGAAAACAAGTTTAGGTGGCGCGGATTCCGCTGGATGAAGTTCGTAGCGGACCACGTGGTGCAGGTGGAATTGCAATATTTATTTGTGGAAACAGCAAATTAAATTCAGACACAATATTATTCTTGTTGAGAAAATTATTCTCTTTACGATTTACATGATTGCAGGCTTGTAACATGCCTGATGGCAGTAAAATCAAACATTAACATGATCGCGTGGTCAAGTACAAAAAGCATCAATTTTCGTGAAAATACACGGAATGCTGACAAAAATTTAACATAGAACCCTGAACAAAATATTGCACATACAGTGTTACATAAATAAGCTCTCAAAACACAATGATAGCGTATACAAATACTTGGCATCCGTCGGCCACGTGGTTATATGTGATGTAGCCATAAAATATTTAACCATGAAAAATACCCTCAAATACATATGTAAAAAAAAAAAGCCCTTGAAATTGCACATAGCAATTATGCAGAAATTACAATGAAACACCATAAACATAGGCAGATGGCATCTGATTCAAGTTGCGCAGGTCGCATGACCTCTCCAACATCTTTCTACTCCTTCTTCTCAATTAAGTTAAAGATGCCACAAGGGTGCAATAAATTAATAAAACGGAAGCACAATGCTGGGGAAATGTCTGGCAAAAACACACACAAGCAAAAGTTAACCAGTAAACTAAATTGACTATTGAAACCTACATCAGTGAACAAAAGTTGTAGTGTGTACGTGAGTGTCTTACCTCGCCAGCTCTCCTCGACAGATTGTCCAGAGACAAGGACCTACCATGGCCGCCTATGGGGTTCAAATAAGCGGAAGTGCTATGCACGCCAAGTAAAATATTTTATTATAGAAATAAAACGGCACAAATTAAATAAAATACTATTTTACTTTTTTATAATTTTCTTATGAATTTTCATATTAATTTAGTCTCTCTTTATAATGGCGTTCATGCCGGAATATCAGTGTTCTTAATCTCAGCGCTGTGGGCACTTTGAATTTCATAACCAAACAATATAAAAATAGCAACAAACACTTTAAAACATTTTAAGACATAATAAACTCTGCAAGTACAAATATACAACACATTTTACACTGAAAATAACATTTATGTAAGAGTTCAAAATTATTGGCCTCTTTGCGCACGTACAGGACATGGGACACGTGCATGATGAGCACCGTCATGGGCTCTAGTGCTGCTGGCTGTTAACCGGCGTCCGTAGGAAACAAAAGCATGTTTACTGATGGTTCAATAAACATGCGATGCGTGCTACCTCCTACCAGGCAATGGAGTGCTGAAGGTTAATACGCTGGCCAGGTGTAGGCGACCTGGTTCTAATGGAAATGCGGGAAAGAAATATCTAAACAAGAAAAGATATAATACTTCTAAACTGTTCTAAGAAAGATGTCTTGAGGAGACAAAATGAATTTAAAATGTGTTAGTGAGAGTGTTCGCTGGTTGTCAGGTTGACCAATCATCGACGGTGAAGTAGCTGCAGGGGGCGTACTCAAAGCTTCGAAGTTCTCTGGAGGTCCCAGCATTGACAGCAGTGCTGTGGGATGTCACAAGAGATGGAACAAGAATGACTCTCGAGCTCGGCAACGTCCTGACATATATAGTGGAAGCTTATAGGCTGCCGGCGCGGGGAAGGCGTGACGTCCTTCTGACCTGGTTGGCACGGGAAAACTCTGGTCAGCGTTTCTGATTTGTGCCTCATTGGTGGCGCTTGGCCTTGCCCGAGGTCTGGCCAGCTTTTTGGCTCTCAGCACGGGTTAGGAGGGGGGGGGGGGGGGGCATGCCTGCTGGGTTGCTTATCCTCCAGATGAAGAGAATTCACGCATAAGTTCCTGCTGCCTGTAGGGTAGGCAATGTGTCATTCACGTCTAGTGGTGGAAGAAGTACTCTTGGCGATGAGTCATAAGCGTATTAGATTAGTTGTATAAGCGATACGGTACGTGTAAGTGTACACACAGGCAAAGGAAAAGGAGCTGACATTCCTTTGATCTCTCCACGCAATCTGTTTACAGTCAAAAAGTGAAAAGATTTGAGAGTGGTAAACAGTAAGGCATTAATTAAACATGTAGATCTACTACTACAGTGAAACCCTGTTAAGATGTTTCAGAAAAATATTATTAAGCAGGAAAACTTCTTAACAGAAAATTTCTTAAGAAGGTTTTACTGTATGTTCCTTGAATGAATAAAATCAAAATTAAAATAAACCGCCTATTTTTCAATAGTTAAAAAGTTGGAGATTCAGTGAACATTGGCTAGCCAGTTTCTGTCTCTCGTCGATGCGTAAATCACATCACTACTACTGATGTCCAATGTAGAAGTGGTGAACCAAGCAGCAGTAAAATTTCTTATCCCCAATGATACGAGAGTAGATAAGGCTTTCTGTGACAAATTAAAGCAATGTTAATTCCTCAGTCTGATATTTGATGTAGTGATATTTCAGTAATTTCATTTTTAAAAACTGTACATGTAATACTTATATAACTTGATAACTTTCGTTTATGAAAAGGAAATGACTGTACACATTAAATGATTATGTTCCTGATATCTTACATTATCATGCTTACCAGATGCAAAGGGCCTGAGCGATCCAGCACGAATTAAGATGCTGCGGTACCAAATTCAGATGAACCTGGAGGACTACATCAGCGATCGTCAGTACGACTCGCGTGGCCGCTTCGGCGAGATCCTGCTGTCACTGCCCGCGCTGCAGTCCATCACCTGGCAGATGATCGAGCAGATACAGTTTGCGAAGCTGTTCGGAGTCGCCAGGATAGACAGCCTCCTTCAGGAGATGTTGCTCGGAGGTTGGAAAAACAACACATTCCAACAAGCTTTGACCTTCAGCTGTACGTTGCCGGTATCACATCATGATGGCTGAAATTCCACATGTGAACTTACTCTTGAATTCAATTTAACACAAAAATTGTAATGAAACAAAAGATATAATACACCATATTCTCATAAACCAGTTTTACAGGCTACATAACACTCAGATAACTTTTATTGTTCCCTTCACTATCAGCATGTTGCTAGGTCAGTAAACATTTACACTTAAATATGATATGTCTTAAAGAACAAAGTAGAAAACATTTTTTGATTTCTCCCTTTATGCCTGTTAAGGCACTAATCTCTATTTTTTTTTCTCTTATCTTTTATTTTGACTTCACCAAATGGCTTGTTGCTCGATCGTGTATTAACTTTAAAAATGAAGTAAACAGATAAATATATAAAACTTATACAATATTGACGGATGACAATTTCTACCAATGGTGATTTGACGACTTCAGATCCATTACTATGCATAACCTTGCATTTGAGTTACATTACCATTAACCCTGCTTCATGATGAATTTGTACTGTTTACTATTTAGGATGGATATTTAGATAGGGTAGTTTATATTATTCACCGGCCCATCATAACTATGCATCTAGAGCGACGAGTACGTTTGCCTGCCGCTAGATAGCACTACTAGAGGGGTTCTTAGTTCGTCTCTTCCTCATTCTCCAGCCGGCCAGTGATGTCATGTCAGGAACTATGCTTTCGCCACTCCCTGCTACGTGACCATCCCTCGCCCTCACAACGTCAGCGCCGAGGCAGCGGCCTGGCACAATATAAATAGAGGAGTCTTAGCTTGGCTCCAAGCCATTCTTCAGTCGCCCGCCACACATCTCAAGTGCCATGCATTGTGAAGCTAACTGATGAAAGTCTTCAGTCACCCTCTGCGCCAGCCCGCCAGGAAACTGACCAGTCTGCTCACTTACGCTCACCGCGCTAGCCACCAGGGTATCTTAGCTTCATTCCTTGCTCATACCTTCCTTCCTTCCTTCACTGCACTCTTAGTGGCAGAAGGGAACTCCTCTCCTGTAAGCCCCATCTGGGTCTTCCTGTAAGCCCCAGCTGGGTCTTATCCTGCCCCGCCTGCTTACTCACCAAGCACCGTGCCAGCAATCTGCCATTATGTCGTCCATCCACACTAGACACTACGGCCCATTCTGGACAACAATGGTTAGCCTACCCCATCCTTTGTTAGTTTAAATCCTGTTGCCTCGACTGGCTTGTGCGTAGGTTCAGTTTACCATCACGCTCTTGCAGACATAGAAGGTAGTACGTCATCACATGTTGTTTCCCGTCAAACGAAAATAAAACGTGTGTTTAATCGGACCCCTGAGTACCACACTTCCTGTAGATGTAGCAACCTTCCTATCAGACTTCATTAAGTGAAAGGAACGCAGGTGATCCCGGGAATCTACTCAGACGAGCCAGTACACCATATTACCAACCCACACGTACTAAGCCTGGCCACCCATTGTATCTACGTTGTAGGTAGAACGGTGAAGCCCACACAGGTACACTGCTCCCAGGCCAGCTTGTTGACTCGGTGTTCACTTCTGTTCCACCACACTTTTAGTGTCGGAGAATGGGCGTTTCCTGAGTTGGGAAGACTTGGATAGGCAACACCCACGGAGTGACCCTTGACGGCGAGGCCTGATTTCCAGTACGCACTGCACCTCTGCACCAGGTACTGATATAGGGTGTCCCCCCAGTCGACGGCCCACACGTGGTTCGAAACTCCTTAAACATCACATGGATCCTGCCTTCAGCTCACGGACATGAAGGGTGTTGTGCTATCCAGATGACCTACTCCAAACATTGTGATACGAGCGTCGCCCAGATATACCCGTCAAGGCAGGCACCCTCAAATGCAAGATCATCTTGCCAGAGCCGGACTTTGTGCCCTTCCTGAAAAGCTACCAGGCCAGTCCTATACACCGGGCATGTACCTGCGCCCTGCCAGGACTAGACTCACCATAGAAACCCCCCCCCCCCTCCCACTAAAGTGTAAGTCTCCAATTCGACACAGAACACCATGCATCAATGTATATATACACACATACAGTAAACAATTTTCTTCATTTTGGCACAATACAGTCCAAAGGTTAACCCCGTAACTCTGGAAAAATTAAAAAATACATGTACTGCAAGGTGGAATGAAAAAATGTAAAACATATGCAAGGAAACAATTCAGAAATTACCTTAATACATTACATAGTCCATTAAGTGTAGCAACTGGAAATCTATACCGAACATTTTCACAGAATCAAATATTTAATATTCTAAAGTGCTGTAAAATCATTTTGTCTCAGGTTTGATGACATACACATTCAGTACTCTCTTTCTGACTAAACAATAATATTGCAAAGAAAAAATTTATAATAAAATGATAAATAAATACATTTCCCAAATCTCACTACCATAGCATGTACTCTTAACACGATAAAATGTTTGAACTTCTGTAAACTGTAGTTAATAGAAAATTAAATTTCTTGAACTCACCAAATTCACAAAATAAGTGCTGTAAATTCTCCCATGGAATAATTTAGCAATTTGAATTTCCCGTGCTGTTGGACATATTATATTCAAATTAACCATGTGAATTTGAACACCAACATTCTGGATATTTCAACAGTAAGTCAGAGTTAGCCTGTTTTAACTTGGAATTAATGAAACTAAAAAATTGTTTGGATAACCAATATAAAAATTACAATGAGTTACTAACTTGAACAAATTTTAATGCATTGGTTTGTAATGTTACTCTAGTCTAGACCAATCTCACCGTGTGTCTCATTGGTTGAAATTGGGAATCTAAGATAGCTGATGCTTGTTCTGTGGGAGATTTGTTCATTTTCTTTACGCTTCATTGGCTTTAAAGTTTTTTTGTATGAAGTTGTTTCTTTATAGACACTTGCTTCTTCATTTCATCAGCATTGTCTTGTAAATTAGTTATAAATGGCACACAAGTTTCCTTTCTTTCTTCCTCAGTCTGTGGCAGTGGCCTGATTCCTGCAAGGGAAAGTGGTTTTCCCTCAGTTCAACACAATGAGTCATATTCCTCATCTGAGTCTGTATCAGAATTACTCAAAAAATCGAGCTCAAGCCAAATACCTACTTGCCCCTCGTCCTCAGCTCAAAATATTTTTTAGGTTTAAAAAAATGTGAGCTTTTATATCAAAGGGTAGGTTAATCGAACCAACAAGACAGCATTTTATTGGTATTAATTTACTCAAAACTGTGGATACAAATCTAGTTTACAGTAAAACACAAATATTATCTTTGTTGGAAAATTTTTCTGTGCGTAGCAAAAGACCTTGAGCTAGAGCCCAAATCATGGTTCTGGAGTTTTACAGTAGGCTCGCTTGGGCTCAGCTCAAACTAAAAACCCTAGGCTCACAGAAGACTCCAGAATTATTTTGATAAAACAGTGCAGACGGTGTGTTGTACTCAACTCAGATCTGACCTGGCAGAAGTGGATAGAACTGCATCTGTGATTAAAGATGGTAGTGATTCGTTATTGATAGTGGTATTTGTTACTGGAGAAGAAGCAAAGTATTTGCCACACTGTCACCATCTGGCTGACCGGAATACTGTCAGTCAGATACCGAACCACAACAACTGCACAGACCAAATTGCTGAAGTTATGTGGATGGAAAACATTTACCCAGGCACCACATGGCATTACCCAGCCAGTGAGACCATAGCCACAGTGGCAAGAGGATTTAAACGTGCCTCACCTGGTATAATACATGTATGTTTAGTTCCCTTCCCTGCTCCCGTAACACCTGAACTGTACATCTGTCTCTATGGAGGAGATCAACTACATGCTAAACTCTTTGGGTAAAATGAAACTTATCGATTTACGGTAATGCTTTCACTACACAAAAAGATTAATACTAAAGCATTGCTAATTACCATTACAATTACAATTATAGATGTTAGAGTTATTAAATAAAGCTAGGGAGCCGTGGCTTTAAAACGTAGTGTTCACGCATGGCTAGTAAAATAAATTACATGCACACTTGCAGTACATGACCACAACCACCCGTGAAATACTACGGGCTGAAAGTAAAGGCGATGTAACAGTACCTGCAATTCAAAGCCTGTAGTTAATCCACAAGACAAAGACAGGATGCCGCCTCCAATTTGAATGCCCCATTCACTGGACTAACACAGCACACCAGTGAACAGGTACCCACACCAGCTGGTGCGTTGGGCTGCACTGCCGTACTGCTCCATGCACATCACCGACAAGAAACTCCAAGTCAACAGCCGAACAACACAAACACATAATTACATTCACTGGACTAACAGCATGGCCTACATAGCACGCCAGTGAACAGGTACCAACACCAGCTGGTGCGTTAGGCTGCACTGCCGTACTGCTCCACGCACATCACCGACAAGAAACTCCAAGTCAACAGCCGAACAACACAAACACATAAATACATTCACTGGACTAACAGCATGGCCTACATAGCACGCCAGAGAACAGGTACCCACACCAGCTGGTGCGTTAGGCTGCACTGCCGTACTGCTCCACGCACATCACCGACAAGAAACTCCAAGTCAACAGCCGAACAACACAAACACATAATTACATTCACTGGACTAACAGCATGGCCTACACAGCACGCCAGTGAACAGGTACCCACACCAGCTGGTGCGTTAGGCTGCACTGCCGTACTGCTCCATGCACATCACCGACAAGAAACTCCAAGTCAACAGCCGAACAACACAAACACATAATTACATTCACTGGACTAACAGCATGGCCTACATAGCACGCCAGTGAACAGGTACCCACACCAGCTGGTGCGTTAGGCTGCACTGCCGTACTGCTCCATGCACATCACCGACAAGAAACTCCAAGTCAACAGCCGAACAACACAAACACAGAATTACATTCACTGGACTAACAGCATGGCCTACACAGCACGCCAGTGAACAGGTACCCACACCAGCTGGTGCGTTAGGCTGCACTGCCGTACTGCTCCATGCACATCACCGACAAGAAACTCCAAGTCAACAGCCGAACAACACAAACACATAATTACATTCACTGGACTAACAGCATGGCCTACATAGCACGCCAGTGAACAGGTACCAACACCAGCTGGTGCGTTAGGCTGCACTGCCGCACTGCTCCACGCACATCACCGACAAGAAACTCCAAGTCAACAGCCGAACAACACAAACACAGAATTACATTCACTGGACTAACAGCATGGCCTACATAGCACGCCAGTGAACAGGTACCCACACCAGCTGGTGCGTTAGGCTGCACTGCCGTACTGCTCCACGCACATCACCGACAAGAAACTCCAAGTCAACAGCCGAACAACACAAACACAGAATTACATTCACTGGACTAACAGCATGGCCTACACAGCACGCCAGTGAACAGGTACCCACACCAGCTGGTGCGTTGGGCTGCACTGCCGTACTGCTCCACGCACCTCACCGACAAGAAACTCCAAGTCAACAGCCGAACAACACAAACACATAAATACATTCACTGGACTAACAGCATGGCCTACATAGCACGCCAGTGAACAGGTACCCACACCAGCTGGTGCGTTGGGCTGCACTGCCGTACTGCCCCACGCACATCACCGACAAGAAACTCCAAGTCAACAGCCGAACACAAACACATAATTACATTCACTGGACTAACAGCATGGCCTACATAGCACGCCAGTGAACAGGTACCCACACCAGCTGGTGCGTTGGGCTGCACTGCCGTACTGCCCCACGCACATCACCGACAAGAAACTCCAAGTCAACAGCCGAACACAAACACACAATTACATTCACTGGACTAACAGCATGGCCTACATAGCACGCCAGTGAACAGGTACCCACACCAGCTGGTGCGTTGGGCTGCACTGCCGTACTGCCCCACGCACATCACCGACAAGAAACTCCAAGTCAACAGCCGAACACAAACACATAATTACATTCACTGGACTAACAGCATGGCCTACATAGCACGCCAGTGAACAGGTACCCACACCAGCTGGTGCGTTGGGCTGCACTGCCGTACTGCCCCACGCACATCACCGACAAGAAACTCCAAGTCAACAGCCGAACACAAACACATAATTACATTCACTGGACTAACAGCATGGCCTACATAGCACGCCAGTGAACAGGTACCCACACCAGCTGGTGCGTTGGGCTGCACTGCCGTACTGCTCCACGCACCTCACCGACAAGAAACTCCAAGTCAACATCCGAACAACACAAACACATAAATACATTCTGTGTTTACAGTTCCCAAAATGCATAATGGCCATTATAAGTGTAATTCCTAGCGGATACTGGAGCCATAAAAAAAACTGCCACCATGGGTATCTGACTCCAGACCCAAATAGTATGCAAGTTTCATTACGTGTCTTATGCAAACGTGCAACAAATATGTTGGCCAGGCAGTGTCATAATTAAACCAAGTTGGCATTACTGCACTCAGTCAACAAACACATTTAACATTCTAATACCATTGACAGGTCCTGGGTAACTCGCCGCATTGCAATGCCCAGCTCTTGACTTATGTACCTTACGTATGTACTCTAGCATAACTCTGCACCATCAGGCAGCCTAAAAAAGGTTATCCTACACAACAATAAATAAATATTTAATTGTAATATCGCCGGATTGTATTAATAAATATTACTATGCACAATTTAAATTACACATATAAAAGCAAAACCAGGTGCTGCCAACCTCTACAAAATCTAACTGTCACCAAAAAATCCCTGTGATGACACAATCATCACACTAGGACAGGGAAATCCCAGGTCACGATTGTCGGTCATGAATCACAGCTGTGGCACCAAACCTCATGGCACACACACGCACGATGGTGTAGGATTGATCAGCTGTTCTCTTACACACTCAGGTTAAGCAGCTAGCCTAGTTACGTATAAGAGATGTACACAACACAGGGGAAGGTTTTATTGACCTACATGCCCGCAAACACTGCGTGTTCCACAGATCATACAAAATTGTGGCAAACTGATAGTACACAGTGAAAGCACATTAAATTAACACTTGCAAAACAATGTTTGAAGCTGTTCAGCCATCTTTGAGACAGCAACGCCCGTACCACACGTGGATAAATGCTACGTGGTCACGGAGGTGCAGAGTGACATCAAATTAATGCTACACCATTAAGTGGCTGCTGGACAATGCAGAAACATACGTGCAGAGAGAAAAAGAAAGTTAATGAAAGGTTACAAACCGGAAACTGACAATCACTACACCCAGGTCAGTAACGTCCCTGCATGGTTTGAAAACTGTCAGGCCTTGTCCACAACCGAGTCAAGACTACCTTTATAACTGACATGGCTGCCCGGTGACAAGTTGTTCGACACCTTTGCATGGCTACAGTGAAAGAGTACATATGTGTTTCAGCTGGTCTGCAGCACTCGCTCTGCGAAAGTCAATAAATAAGCCGCCCATGGGATGCAAAGTCAGTGTGGCACAGGTGGATTCACATGAGTGGCACGCGAATAACCCCTCCTTAAATAGGGCAAATTTTTTGGCTGTGACACGTAGCTGGGCGAGTCCCAGTCCCATCACATTTCAACTCGTCACATCATACTTGTTTCAGCACAGGTTTGAAGTCCATTATATTTTCAGTTTTCACCTGAGACTTTAGCCACATGAGTGAATACGCACATATACATGTTGCTATATGCTATTAACGGTAAAATGAGCATTTTTGAAAGCCCTACTTAAGATCTACTTGTATACACGTTGTGTATTCTTCTGCCTTATGTAAGATCAACATTGTCATAGGCCTCCTCACTTTATTCATGTATCGGTCAAGTGAAACTATGAAATTATTAGAAAAGTAAATATTTTACAAATCTGCTTATTTTTACACTTTGATGCATAAAAAAAAAAAGCAAATGAAAAAATTTTAATCATGACAAATGGTTACCTAACACTTTTTATTCAATTTTAAAATATGGAACTACATACCATCCATCGTTATCAACTTTACTGGGCCCATGTCGCTCAGTGCAGCCGTTAAAATATATGCAGGTATTCGCTGTGACTTTTTCTTAAAGTTGATTTCAAAAGTGCTCACTTTATCATGAACAGCCGTTGCATTTCCTTCCCTCTGCGGGAAGGACACACACATCTGGGGGTGACAGGGGCACGCCGGCCATTGGAGACTCGAGGTCCCAAATATGTAGTAGTACACCATTTGTGTCATTTTAATGTTCTTACATAATTTTAGAATTTTTTTCCTACTGTGTTTTACACATACTGTATGCTGAATGGAACGAATTTTTTCCTGGCTTCCAGTGTAGCCACAATGAAATTCACTTCAGTTTATCTTGCCGGAATTCCTGCCTATCGACTTTGAAACTCTGAACAGTAGTGTAGCGTGTATTGCCTAACAAGGTGCGTGATGTACTTGCAGGTGCCACAGCGGACACGTTGCAGACGAGCGTGGCCACGCCCGGCAGCTACCAGGCCACCAGCTCGGCTGGCTCCCCTGCCAGCCCCCTCACACCTCCGGCGGCCACGCACTGCGGCAGCCCGCCGCAGCATAATGGCCACCTGGGTAGTGGCCAGCCATCTGTCGTGATTCTGCACGAGATTCCGCAGTTGTCCATCGAGCATGGACACTCCTATCACATCGCGTTCAAGCAGGAGCCGAGTATGGATGCCGACCCCACCTACTAGCATCTGCGGAGCACACAATGGCAGCTACGAGCCTCGCCGGGCACTGTCCTCGGGTATTCATGACACCTTTCCTTGGTCATCTCGTCTGTGCCCAGGTTATATGTGAGAAGCCCATCAATTCTGCTCAAAACACCTACAACAAATGTCAACTTTGCTGGCTGAAATGTATGCACTGTACTAAACAATTGTATTTTATTTGTCCTTTGATTAGTGATAGCAAAAGCAAATTGTAAAGGCTGAAATAATTTTATGACAACTTTTGTAGATAAAAAACTCTGTGCCTTTTGTTTATGCAAAGATCTATTTATTTCCAAGTTGTTTTAATACCTTAAGACATTAAGAGTATTTTGCAAATAATATTTAATTAATTATTACATTAAATTTAAACGCAAGAAAAAGAACAAAGGCTAAGATTTAAGGTAAAGTCTCTCCAAACTTTTCTTTTCTTTTTTCATAAACATGGCAAACATTTAAAAAACTTACTGAAAAGAAGTTTACTACTTGGGTTGTGTATGTTAATTTTTTTCTTTTTATTACCCACTCTTGTGTAAAGTGGTCAGCCCTGTGATAATTTTATTATACTGGTGGATATTTGTGTGAAATAGGTTATTATGTGGGGAATTAATTAGTTAGGTTGAATTTGTGACTGTAAATTAATTAGTTTTAAATTAACTGTGATGTGTGAGATTCAAACTCTTAAATGTTACATGGAAGTTTTCGTTAGGAATTTACAACAGATGAGTATTTAATTTATTCACTTAGTAGCAAATATTTTCATTTCAAAAATGTGATATTAGACTTAGCAGTTTGTAAATTTTTCAAACAACTTAGTTATTTACAACTACCAAACATTACAAACAAATTCCATAAATATTATGCACTTAAAAAATATAATTCTTTGTGTTATGAGAAAATAAAATATTATGCTCTTATTGCTTACTAGACAAGGTGCTTATTAAAATACCAAATAACAAAGCAATAAATAACAATGTTTTTCATATCAGAGGCAAAAACACTTCAGTATAGAAGTACTGGCTGACACTCAAAAATAATGGAAGTCAAGTTAAGAAATTCTTTTATATACTATAAGATAACAAAAATTATAAAAACATTTTCACTCCACATTGTGCCTTTGTCAAAAGATTGCAGAATAGATATTATTTTGTGTAGTTTAAGTTCTTGGTAAGCAAAAGTTATTACAAATGGAAATATGGTAATTTTTGCACAACTATTAAATACATGAAAGTAAAGGAAGTGATACAGAAAACTGTGATCATAAGCAATCATTACTACAATTTACAGTGTTCTGATTATAGTCAGTCAGTCACCTGCATCAGTGTTTTCATCTTTCACAAAGTGACATAAAAACTCAATAAACATTCATTTGTTTTTTTTTTTTTTTAAATTTACTGTTTCACTCAACATTTTCTTTCACCATAAACTACTCGGTTCAGACCTGTATGTCTTGTAAACTATTTTATGAAACTGTACAATTAAAATAGTCTTAAGTTATTGAAACCAACAAGTTCCTAGTACAGTTACATAGCTACAATATAAAAAAAATGTACCTCATTAAACAAACAACTTTTGTTATTCAAACTGTGTAAGTTGTTAAAAAAAAATTGTATATTTTTGATAACAAATGGAAAATTTTTCATAATTAAATACTATTGTACAACTGTAGCAGCCAAAAGAAAAGTATTTACCTGAACACTTTGTGTGTTTGTGATATTCTGTCGTCGACATATAACTGCCTAGTATACCTGTATAGAAGTATACAGTTCCAGGGGAAGAAGTAACAAAATGTGTCGCCATTCTGCCAGTTGCGAAATGTATAAGTCTGTAGTCTTGATTTATTTAATTTTATGTATTACTTATTTACCCAGCCAGCCTAACTGAAGCATTCATGTTTACTCATTGAGAGTTTTTTTTTAAATGTGATTTGTGGCTGGTTATTTTGTGCAATATTTTATTGATAAAGTTGTGTTTTGACATGGATATAATACTCCATAGAAAGTATTTGTTGTGATCCTTGAATGGTTCGTACAATGGGTTGAATGAAAGCTTGCTGTGTACATATGCCATCGTAGAATACTGGACATGTTTACAATAACAGCTCATTAATCGCTAAGTAATTGTCACTTTTAAATACATACATATACTGTTAAATGAATGATTTGTTTGTTATCACTGAAGCAATACAGTACCTGACTACTTTTTGAAGTTTCATGTTCTTTGATGGTTTTTATCAGGACTATACAACTTCTGAAAGGTGAAAAACCTCACTTGAGAGCTACATACAGCACCAAGCTGTACGCTGCAACTGTGTCAGTCATTATTTTGAAATGAAAAAGTTCAGTATATTGATCTCAATTTTCTGATGTAGAACTTGATGGACTTTGTTTCAAATATTACAACTGTATGTACAAGTCCACTGGAAGTTCTGGCCTGTGTACATTTATTAATTATATGTATTCTGTGACAAAAAATGAGAATAAAAATGGAGAACTCCTGCTACTCAGTTTTTGAAATATGAGAAATAAATAATGTATTTTCTACATTGTGTTATGTGCATTTTTATTTCTGCTTACATGCCTTATCATTTTCAACTCAACTACACAGTTACAAAACGTCAAGTAAATATCTAACGCTACGAACTACACACAACTGAAAGTTAGTACATATAAGATTGTCACACAGCATAATCTGGACTCTGTGGTTAGATGTATACTAGAACCCTGTAGTTCAGATTGCTTTTCTGCCACAAATTTAATTTCAAGAGGTACATTACAATTTTTGGCATGCCAAGCATGAATAATACCTTCCCTAACATTCTGGATTTAACAGGTCCTCTGCATTTGATTTTTCCTAATTTGTAACAGCTGAGGTAGAATAATTTATTATTTTGTGGGACTACAGAGGTCATAATAGCTACGGCAGTCAAACAGAACACAATTCAGAAAACGCATTAAGTTATTCCGTATGTCATGTTGTCTGGAAAAATCCATCCAAGATTTCCACGTTTGCAGGTAGTAGTCGAAAAGTAATATCGAAGATGGCGAGGCCTGATCCTTCTCAAGGGACCTACCTGCTCACCCGGAACTTGAGGAAGAGAAGCGCAGAAGCAATGAGAGTGACACTGTTAACCTGCATCAAGTGCATCATTGCCACTAAGCACATAGCTCTGAACTGATGTGCAGTGTTCTCATTGAGCTGCACGTGCCTATGGGACTTTTAGCAACAACACAATTATTTGACTGGTGAAAAGTCTGTGGCAAGGTTAACTGTAGGGCCCTTGAGTAGTTTTGTTTGTATCCAACACATAACTTTGAGATATAGCACTTTCAAAAAGCTGTTTCGTCCTACGTTGGAGTTTCTAATGTGCACAATGTCTTGAAAACAGTCAACAGTCCTAGTCAGAAGGAAGCGGCAGTTTAAGCACCTGGTAGGCAGGAGCCTAATTTAGTATCGACTTGTGAATTATGGGCATTCAGTGCGGGAGTAAATTAGTTCCGACTGACCCAGATAGGTCATTAAATGTTTTCTCATAAAGATACGTGTACAATGACCAATGGACAGGAGCAAAAGTGCATGTAATATATTTAAGTCTAGCCTGGACATGATTCTTCCCACAACAAATAGGTAGTCCTGTATTAGATAGCATGTTAGAGATCATACTGTATATTATCTTCAAGACTTTAAAGGGTTTCGTGATTCACCACAACTGCATGCCACCTTCAACATAAGATAATCACAGCTCTGAACCACTCTCACCAGGTATACCGGCAATTTTTCAATTTTCTTGCCTCATCCTAGTTTGCCACCCAGCCGCTAGGTTTACTACTAACAGCCCCCTTCCACCATACTGCAGTATCCTACAACTCACTGCCCAATGAAACTTGCTTAGCCAGCAAAACTTTGCGATCATGCAACCGCGTGGAAAATATGTTGTCCTTTGTAGGTGCTTGTCAAAGTACTACACTGTGAATACTGGAATTCCTGTCCTTTTATATATTTTTGACAGCCTAGCAGCCTACTTACAACCTTAACTAAGTGATATGACGCCATGGTGCCTCAGTGGGTAGAGGCAGGATTTAAGGAGCAGTGAAATTTTGAAGGTTATTTTACCCGGAGCACCAGACATCATGGACAATGTCGTGTGAATCTGTAGAGACGAGGTTTCCTCCAGGGTCGTTCAGCCGATGACCAATGCTATCCTGGACTGCTGCTCCTTATAAATGCACTGTACAATTATTCCAAATGCGTAGTGTGCAGTGGCCTGTTCCGGTCAGCTCACACACCCATGTTACGTAATATTGCGGCATACAGATGCTTGCCGATTAAGTTGATGCAGTGACTTATCCGCTAGTCACACACCTACGTTTACACACACGATACTTGCACATTAACGAATAAAGAAAATACATATTACGACACTGGGTGAAAAAGGTGCGGGTATTCTAAGGGCCCGTGCCCTGAAGAGCCCGGAGACTACGAAATAATGTCTACATGAACATATTTCAATGCGTAAATGATGCAGTTTATTTACCAAGGCTCTCAGGCCTACACTTTACTTATATAATCAAACTTCATGGCTTCAACCTGCCGGTGAGGTAACGCTGTAAAAATGGCGCGAAGCCGATAAAAATTATGTGCAAGGTTTTAAGCTTCCCTAGGCAATGCAAGCACTAGGGAAGAGGGGGGGGGGGGGGGGGGGGTGGTGTGTGTGTCTCGGAAAGCTAAAGAACAACGGTTTCAGTGAATTAAAACCATGGAGATTGAATGATCAAAGAACAAAAGTTGAAGGCTGCCTGAGTGTGTGAAACCCAAGCTGCGGTAACACGCAACCACACCCCCGAGATACTCGTAGCTGACTGCCTGCACACAGTGGCATGCCAGCCAAGTTTGCCGGGCCACGTGGATCTACTTTCTTAACATTGCAAAATACATAATAACCCTTTGCGTTCCTTACCTTGCACTGAAACATCATAAATAATTTGGGTGAATGAGGAGAGGATGGCACACGTGAATGATACACAATGAAACACACACTTTACTTACTCCCAAATGCAATGGGGTTGTTTCCTTGCCTAGATAACGTAAACACCCGTGTTTAAGTATTACACACACAACCCTACATAAAAGACATCACTGAAAGACAAGATCTATTTTATATTACTACGCTACATCGGGTGCTTTGCCGTCACATGCTCAAGTTTTCATTGCGTTGCATCCACACTTGCACTGCATTGCACTTGCTGCTCTGCTCGTTGAGTGCGCATCCCATCTGCGCAGCTTCGTGGCGCCGCTGCTGTCAAACGGGATTCGGACGGGACACGTGACACACGTCATAAGATTATATATTAAGGTACGCTAGGATATTTCCATTTGCTATCCATTTTTAAACCACTAAGAACCATTTACACTTACATGAAGAGATTCGGCACTTATGCAGTGTTTACAGGTGAACTGAAACTATGACAGGAGTGGAAACTGAACTGAAACAATTCACGGCAAATTTAAATCTGGTGTTTACCAACACATTAGGGATAGGCAGGACTTCAGTAAATCTGAAAACCTGGCAATCCAAACAGGCCTCTGGTCCAATTAGTTCGGATAAACAAGACTCAACTGCATCTCTATAAGTGTAGCTTTACAGTGACGTAAAAACTTATTGGATCACAAAAGCAAAATCCTTTAAAAGGATAAAATTATAAACACACACACAAAATCTACAAAATTGTGTCCACTATACCATCCAATAGTTCCTCTGGCAGCCACTAATTTCAGAATGCAGCTATAATGGCTCCAACAAACATGTACTGTACTTGCAGTTTGTATGTTTTTGGACAACTGTGTGCTCATACTTTGCCAGGTAGTGGGGCAACATCACCAGCATATCATGACGACTACCTACGTCAGCAGGTGCAAGCTGTGTGCCACCTACACCTGAGGCCTGAGCTGGCTGCTGGGTGCGATGTCTACTAGTTACAGTATTTACATGAAAGGAAGACGACCCTTTCCTAAAAAAATATTTAAACCTGAATTCAAGACTACCCCTGTGAAGTGCTGGAAAAATTATTTAGGTTGAAGTATTTTTGCATGAATTTATGACAAACCCTATTTGATTTACTTTTAAAGAAAAGCTAATCACAATGAAATAGGTGTGTCTAACCTGGCTGTAGGATAGCAGCATTTTTCTTACACTGTAAAACTTTTGTGAGGGTTTATATTCATGACTTGAGCCATTTTGCTTCCCAGCAAAACACTTCCTCTTTAGGGCTGACTGGGGACATCAGATAAAAGGACCCTTGTCGAAGTTGACAAGTACAGTCTCAGCACTACAAAAATACATACAACCATAGGACACACGGTATTTAAGCATGAAAAACCTTTGTCAAAATCGCCTAGGTTTTGAATTGAAGATGAATCCTGAATTGTAGGTCCAGTGTTGGTTTTCAGTGGTGGCATACACATGAGGACTGCGGCACCTTCTCTCGCTGCGCCCCCAGTCCTAGGCTCCAGCTAGTAATAAGGCCTTCTCCAGGCCTTAGCCAGTCTCCTCCTGTCTCTAGCATATTTGGGATTAACAATCAAAATTAATTGTTAAAAAAGCATATAATTTTTAATAATTACTTAATTTTAAAATTAATTTAAACTAACGTTAGTAAACTCTGCAATTGCCCGAGGCCGAAGATGACTACGAGAGAGATGCAAATTTGATTAATATCTTGACAAACTTCTTAAAACACGCAACGTATTTGACGGCCGACAAGTTGAAAACGATATACAGATTGATGCACTGACACAGTTTGTTACCTACGTACTGAAACGCAGATTACCATTAGTGACATGCAATGCGATTGTGAGGTAGGCGAGGTGCCAATGTCAGGATCTTCGATACAATCTCTCGCTACGCAAATAGCACAATTGATGGTCCTTGTGCGATGTGCGCAGTTCAATTGTTTTTGTAGTAACTGCATTAGTCTGCTTTCATGCAAAGTAGTGTTATAAGAGTTTAGTTTAGTTGTGGCAATTGAATTTTTCTGGAACCATAAATTGTAAATTTTTTGCATTTTAAATAAACATTGAAGATGAACATTTCTGTGAATATTTTAACTGTAAAAATTTTTGTGGTTCATTAACATTAAACTTTAATCAGTTAATTTTCTCTGACATTAACTTTAACCAGTTGGTCTCTAGTTTACCTGACGTGGAGGTTGATTTCAAACAAACTTCGTTGACGAACAATATAGCATTACTTATCACTAGGGATAGGAGTCAAAAGCTGTAATATTGATATTTAATTATCAATATATCGAACAACCAATATTTTGCATCAATATATCTGTGTTAAAGTATCAATACTTTTTATATCCATATATTTATATTATTATATCAACTTTTAATAAAATAAAAGGGAAATTAAATAATTTTTAAGCAGCAGGAAATTAGATAATAATGGAATTAATTAATTACAAACAGTTCCACGACATTTTGCACTGCAAACATATAATATTTATATTTTAATTTTGGTGTAAATATTTTCTGTCATGTTATCATATTCTGGGATTCAAAAAGTAGAGTTTGTGTGCGGTATAATCTGCGCAAAAGTGAAGTTTCGAAATAGTATCTCAAAACTGAGATTTGTAATTAAATTCTAATCAAACTAACACCAGCCAAGGGCCAGCCAAAATCGGCCCTTAATGGCACTCGCCACTAAAGGTACGCATGGTAGTGAGCAAGTGTACCACTACGGACCACACACTTTCCCGAAATGTGAAATTAGTTGTTTCAGTGAGTAATATGTATGTGTTTCAAGGGTAAAATTGTTTGTAAAATGTTACATGTATTTTTGAGGGTTTTGTGTGCAACTACAATTTGAATTCAAAGTGCACTCGGCGCTGAAAAAAGAGAGAATGATATTCTGGCAAGAATGCCATCTAACGACAACTAAACACCAACCAGAAATCATAATTTAAATTCTGTATTTAAAACTGTTTATAATTTCTTTTGGTGCCATTTAAATATGCCACATTAATATTTTTACTCAGCATGCATAGCACTTCTGCTTGTGTGAACCCCATAGGCAGCCACGGTAGGTTTGCATGACCCCTGCCTCGGGGCAGGCGTTCTAGGAGAGCTAGCGAGGTAAGACGCTGTCACGTACGCACTTCACCTTTTTGCACTGATGTAGGTTTCCATAGTTCACTTTAGTATACCGGTTAACCTTTGCCTAGCATACATTTTGCCAGATGCCCCAGCGTAATGCTATCCACTTAATCATTTACAGCCTTTTAAGCTTTTTGGAGATATAAACAAGATGAGAGTGTGTTGTGTCGGAGAGGCCACGAGGCCCGTGCTACTTGTGTATCAGATGCCATCTGCCCATGTCTAGGGCTTTTCAATGGAATTTCTGCTTTATTGCAATGAGCATTAAGGATAATATTTTTGTATAGTTATTTGAGGGTTTTTGTAATGTTATCATGTTTTACGGCCACATTGCCCCCGGCTACGAGGTCAGCTACCAACAAGTCCGTATCTACGCAATCACAGTATTATAAGGGCTAATTGTTGTTCCATCTCGTGAACCATAATTTACTTCACGATTCTATGTTATGTTTTCAATAAGAGTTCGAGTGTTTTACGTGTTTAATGCATTTTGTTCCTGAACACGCAGTCACCTCATGTACTTGTATTTTCCAGCCAACCGGCGTTCCAAGGGCTTTTACACACTCGTTTCTGGCAGAGATCATTTTGCCCATACAAGATGCCATTATTTAAGATAATTAATTACGTGTTTTTACACCCGCACACGTGGTCCACTACGAGCCCTATCCAGCAGCATCCGCACCATCTAAGAGTAATTTAACGCATTTTGTTTTTTATTTGCCAATTCATGTCATGCCCCATATTCATCAAGTGTTATTTTGTGTTTTGTACAACATTATTATTTTTCACTAGCCCTCTATGTGTATGACCATCGCCACACAGTACGTGGTTCGGGGACGAGTAGGCGTTAGCTGCGGAGAAATACGTCAGTGTTCATTTCATACTCCGTGTCCTGTCTCTGGGCAAAACTGCAGTCCATCTTAGCGGCTGTAGGCCCCTTGCTCTGTAGAGGCTGTGTTTTCAATCACCGCAGAGCATCATCCAGTCAGAGTGCACAAGTTGAGTTACGTGCTTAGGGAATCACCCACCAGAACTGGCTCGACACGCTCGACTCAGTTTATCCAGCCCAGTAAAAGTGTTTTATATTGCAGTGTCAAGTGTAAAAGTTGTTTCGTAAGTACACACGGGTGAGACAAACACACAGAACCTACAGCATCCCCCGAGTCTCACAGTGCAATGTGTAGGAACCATCGCTGACGCCCATCAAACCAAGGTAAAGAGTATCGTAATTGTCTCAGTGTCTTACCCGACGGCATCAGAACATTAGGTTTAATTGCTTCAATTCATAAATATTACATGAAATGTACTACTGGGATATGTTGAAAAGCAAAACAAGATGTTCGGATGAATAAAAATAAAACTGGCTGTTTTGTGGTTGCTCGTGATGCGTTTGCAGGATGGGCTGGTCTTATGGCTGCAACGGCAGTAAGTTGTGCCTAGCTCGTATTTTGCTATTAGATCTTGTGGCATTGGGCACAAGCAATGCAGATACAAGAGTTCCAGAGAACTCTATTGTGTACGGCCAGCCATGGTTTGTAAACAAACCCACATGTGCATCGTGGACGTATAACACGGAAGCACGTGGCGGAGCACGGTGGCGAGGCAGGAGACACCTCCCCTCTCGGGACAGACCCCTATGCCAGTGGAGAGACGAGAGATGGGGGGGGGGAGGGGGAGAGCGGGCCACCACTCAAGTAATCCACGCTGCAGTCGATCAATACTGCACCCAGTTGGTTGCACATGTAGCAGATAGAGGAGGTAGCACTGGCACACTTTCCCCATCTCTGCTGCTGGTGGTGGACACCGTGATTGATTGTTCCCTGAGACACGAGATAAAAACTTTAAGTTCTATTGATGGGGCTATCATACAAAATGGAGGATAAATGAGGCTCTGCATAGATTACTTGATGGTTAAAATAGGCACTGCCAGCAAACAAATTTAAGTTGGAATTTCTTTCTTTGATAAAACACAGTGGGATAAAATATTTATATAGCCACCATTTGGAAAAAAAATTTTGCGTTTTTTTTTTTTTTTTTTTTTGTGGGTTCAGAACTGAGGATTAGGCCACAAAGTCGGGTGCTATTTGATGGTGCTAGATGCTGCGATGAAGGGTAAGATGGCCAGATGCCCTTGATGCCTCAGACCCGCAGCAAACCACGGACGAGACACCACAATATGCATTGGTAAACCTGGTTAGTCTAACAACACACAATTTATTTGCATTCTTGTGTATGTACATGGGCAGCCATGCCACACTCTTATTGATACTGTGGCCTCCAACAACTTTCTCCAACCGTACTTTGTCAATAAAAGTGACGTAACACAGATTAAGCATGTCAGCCAGCTTGCTACAAGCCAGCATAGTAGCACAGCTATTGGTCAGGCCACAGTAACTGTAATAGTGCATGATCATAACTACAGCAATAATAACCGCTGACATATGCAAAGACGCAATATTGGGTGTACCCTGGTTGTCAGAACAGAACACTATCGTAGAACCCGCGGCAAGGCGCATACATTTTGGCGCAAAAGAAAGGAGTTCCGTGTATAACATTGACCGTAAATCAGCTGACAATGTACAGAGAGTGTTGCTTGAGGAATTAGATAATGATGTACCATTAGAACACCAAGTCACATCTCGGAGCTTGCTAGACGAACGTAGGGAAGTGTTAGCACAGCACGATGTCCTGCGACGCACTACTGTGGAGGAACACAAGATTCCTCTAGCGCAAGAAGGGCCCATATACACAGCATCCCGCAGTTACTTGCCTAATCAAGCAGAGACAATCAGACAACAAATAAAAGAGATGATAGCCGATGGCATTATAAAGCATACGTGTAGTGGATTCATTTCAGCCATAACATAAGCAGCATAAGGGATGGTACATGGAGATTGTGTAGATTTCCACCCCATCAATCAGGTGACGTAGCGCACTACCACCATACATTAGTGTCATGGACGCACTCAGTTCGCTAAAAAATGCAAAAATCTTGTCATCCCTTGACCTCAAAAGTGACAATTGGCAAAATTTTCCCGCTATTTCCTTGTCTACCCGTAATGAAGGAACATCAGAAGGACCAGTAACTGTATTTGGACGCCTTCCAGACGCCTGGAAAAACACCATGTGGCACGAGAGGACAGCATGCCCAAACATCATCAGCAACGGCCATTGTGGAATTAAGTGCTTGACCTAGGTACTTGAAACATACCAGTTTACACCACCTGCTGCAGTAATATTTGTTTGCCCAATTTGGTAGCAATCTGTCTGTTGTTTTCTCAGATATTACATAAATACTTTATTTATTTGTGTGTCACTTTCTTTCATAATGGAGGACAAAAGCTGCTCCAAGTAGATACAGTTGACAGTGTTAATATATACTGCCATCATACAAAGTTATGTTGGGAATGATTACGTAATTTTGGCGCTATATCATTTTAAGCTGAAATGGCTATATGGCCGCCATTTTGAAGATAAGTGTCTGAAATGCTTAAAACATGTCACCTGCATAAGAACTACTTATTTGTCAAATTTGGTACGAATCAATTGTTTTCATAGATACAACATAATAACTTTATTTATTCGTAAAGTGCTATCTTCCAAAATAGCAGACAAAAGTGGTTATGTGTTAACATACACAATGTTTTTAACAGATACTTTCAGTATACAAAATTTGGTCAAAATTGTTTAAATGGTATAGTACATATACCAAATAAACCTAAACAAATTTGTATGGCCACCATTTTGAAAATAAGTACCTGATCAAGTTCAATGGTACATTTGGTACTTACCTGCCGAATTGGGTGAGAATTAGTTTAATAGTTTTTGAGATATAATGTAAAATATTTATTTCTTCATTTGGTGCTATTTTCCAAAATGGCAGACTAACAATAATATCCATATCAATATTTAATGCATACTTGATGCTCTGCCAGCATACAAAATTTGGTTTAAATTGGTTGAATGATTACCAAAATATGACATCACCCCAAATTTTAAAATGGCCACAATTTTGAAAATGCCCGGCGTAGTCAAAAACTATAAAAGTCTAGTG
Organism: Dryococelus australis; assembly: GCA_029891345.1. NCBI lineage: Eukaryota > Metazoa > Arthropoda > Insecta > Phasmatodea > Phasmatidae > Dryococelus > Dryococelus australis. The sequence continues at coordinate 155,101,433 of CM057000.1, read as the reverse complement.
TCATTACTAAGTTTTACATTCCTACCAAGTTTGGTGAAATTCCCTTCATGCGTTCAAAAATTGAAAGGGACACAGGAAGTGATCTCATGAGCTTTTCTTTTTTCTTTCCTTCAGAAAGTAAGCTGAAAATGGTTGGATATTTTGTATTGACGTCTATATACAAACATGAAAAGCATTTAAGAAAGTTTTGATGCTCAAAGACAAATTTCAAGCTCTCATTTCAACTAAAACAATTATTTTCTTGGGCATAAAATTGGCTAAAATAGGTGTTCAGAATAATTTTTAGCAGCTAAATTTTCCATACATAAACTAAAGAGTTGTCTTTCACACGCATCATATTTTTATCTTTATTAGTGTACCATAAAAATGTAGGGCAAGTGCTTAAAGTGAGTCAGAGATGGAAAGACTGCACACCAGTAGAGCTACTTGCCCATAGAGGTAAAGTTCACATCCTTCGAGGCTTCAAACACACAAAACAGCTGAGAGCATGCCGAACCATTTAGGGAAAAGGTACAATGAAAATACAGGATGTATAAAAAAATGATGGGCATTATTGCCACAATTAATTTCTCGTATATAGACAATAAAAAAAGATTAATACAACATGGGTCTGGAAAAGTTTTGTTTCTGAGTTCTGGCCATCGAAACAATACTTTTAACCAGTATATCTTTCTTTTCACAGGTAGTTGCAGTTATCAGGAGAGACAAGTCAGAGGCACTCTGACAGTTCGCAATTCCGAGGCGAAGAGTACACCGAGTGATACATGTGGTGATATAATTTATTCTGTACGACATTTACTCCTATCAGGATCCAGCTGATGTGCACTTCATATACGGCAATGTTGTGCAGGTTTGTCGTTTGTAGCAGGAGAACGACAATGTCCAGACCGTAAGAAATTGGGACATATCCATTGCCACCTATGTTAAACTGGGATGTTTGCAGCTCGTGCTGTCAACACATATATCACTCAGTGCACTCTTTGCCGCGGAATTGCAAACTGTCAGGGTGTGTCTGATTTGTCTTTCCTGATAACTGCAACTATTTGTAAAAATAAAGATGTACCGGTCAAAAGCATTGTTTTGGAGGCCAGAACTTCGAAAACCAAGCATTTCTGGACCCTTGTTGTATTAATATTTTATATATATATATATATATATGAGGAATTCATTTAGTTATCGATAACCTTGATACGTGACATCCTGTGGTTACTGTTGGCGCATCACAACGCTGAGTGCTTTTTGGTGGATACTAGGACAAATGCACCCAGGATACAATTTGAACTCTAGTCCTTCCGTGGTACTAGAACACGTCCAGAACATACAACCGGCCGAGTGGACTTCCTGCAAGGCACAATCTGGTGTGGCCAAAACTACCATATTTTGGTGTGTATAGGCCGCACCATAAGTTTTTGATGAAAATTAGGGATAATTTAATATTTCAAGTACAGGCCACACTGAATTTTTGCATTCCTGTAAATATTTTTAAGTCACGATTCTGTACAAACATATTAAATTCTGAATTAATTTCTCCCCTACAAAACTTTGTGACAGAAAATTTTTGTTATGTTGCAATGTTTACGAATATGCATCGTGCAATTACTATTCCACAGATGGTAACATGACTTGAGAAAGCAATACCATTGCAACTTCTTACAAATAATGGAGTTTTATCAATGTGCACGCAATCTACGTAACTGTATTTCTCTTGTAAAGCAGAGAAATTATTTTCTCAAATACGACATATATAGCCGAGCTCCCCAACATGTTAACATTTTACACGTGCAAGATGGTTACTTTGTTTATGGACGCAAGCGAAAAAATTACTGAACGATTTTTTAAATTTATTTATTTATAAAACTCCTTTCTTTCTATTCCTTCTTTCCTTCCTTTAAGAGTTAAATCATTAAGATGTACTGTATGTTGACAAATTTCTAAACATATTTTGGGGAAGAAATAAAAAAAGAGTACCAATATCTCGGAAATAGGCCGAACCCCACTTTTTGTAGTAAATTTTTTGTAAAAATGTGCAACATATACACACCGAAATACATTTTGCGCATCATGTAGCACTAATTCACCACCTCTTCGACATCAGTCCAGTTAAATGGACAACAGTTGACCGAAAAATTGATTCAAACAGCCAAACACTTCCATAGAAACACACACATCTTTGACCGCCACCCTTTGTGTGCACCCCGGTGTACAGAATGGTAGAGTCCTGACACTAGGTACTCCTCTTGGGGTTAACTTGTCAGTCTGGGGTTTGCTCTTTCCACCGCGCCTCTTGTGCCAGAGGGAGTACTTCCCTGGGTCTGAGGAGACTAATCCGTCAGGGAAACTCACCCATGTATTGGGGCCGTCAGCCAGTGATACTTGACTCTTAGTATCCACCGGACTCCTGGTGCCGGGTACTGAGACAGGGATACAGCACTGGGTTGGTGGAGACGGTACGTGGAAGTACACCTGAGTAGGACTACTACGTTACTTGCTCCCCCTCCACCAGTCTGGTATTTGTGCGACTCTTTCCTCATGCCCTTCTCCCATCAAAGTGGTATCCGTAAGAGGACTAAAAAGGCAGATACTATCTCTAAGTACCAGCAGGAGCTTAACTACCTCCTCGTTGAACTTGCGCACCTCAGTCCCCAGGAGAGAGCTCAAGCAATCCACTGCCTAGAGAGACCAGCGTCGCCATAAACCCACAACAGACCTCTTCATGCCGCCCACCAAACTCGACGGAGAAACTCACCCCATATTCTCAGCATACCTGAGCGGCCAACACTTCATACTGGATAGTTAACCCGTGGTTTTGGGGGATCCCGATCACCAGATCTACCCTGGCGACAACCAGCACCCACAATCACCTGCCCACCAAGCTCCAGAGTTACCCCTAGCGCTGCTCTGTCCGAGCCACCATCGACAGTCACCCGTAGCCCAGTAAGTCCGTGAGAGTGGTCCCGCCTAAACGGAAAATTGTACTCGCAGGACCAGAATTCATGGCCTTCTGCAAAGCCACATCGCTAGTGCTGAACACTGGTCAGGCTCCAGTTCCACGCAGCGACTAGAGAATACAAACTCACTCTGGGATCATCTGTCCTGTCCTAGCACCCACCATAAACACTTGGAGCAGTGACGTACTTCGGTGTGTATGTGTGTGTCTGTCTATATATATATATGTGTGTGTACACACACACAGGATGATTTGCAATTAAACCGACAAACTTTGGTCGGGAGGCGATTCTTCATGAAAAAGTAAAAGGAAGACACATATGACACGTAATACTTAAATCGAATATCAAGGCAGGTATGAGAACTTAAAAAACAGGGTTTTAAACTGTATTTGTGCAAAATATCGGTAACGAAGTAAAATACGTCAACTCTCGGAACATTGTAGTATGTTATCGGGGCCTTAAACGTAAGAGCCGATATTTTGCACAAACAATTCTTAAAACCTAGTTTTTTTACACACACACGCATGCGCGCACACGCACGCACATGCACGCATGCACACACACACACGCATGCACGCACCACACACACACACACACACACACACACACACACACACACACACACACACACACACACACACATATATATATATATATATATATATATATATATATATATATATATATATATATATATATATATATATATATATATAGACACACCACACTCTCTCTCTCTCTCTCCCTCACTTGCATACTCTCCACTTCTCTCTCTCTCTTTCTTTTCTGATTCTGATGTGCCTAGTGCTTTATATTTTTTGCAGCTATAATGTAACTTACAACTGTCTTCATCGCAGTGTCATTCAAAACATATCTTTACAACAGGCCTATAGGTAACTAGATGTAAAAAAATCACACATAACTTCAATATTTAGAAACCAACAAAATGTATGTACAAATAATTCATCACAAAATATCTTATTTTAAGGTACAGTGAAAGCTGGGCAAGGATATGACTTTTTTCTTCATAGGCAGCCATGTTAGAGTTCGTAATAAAATCAAGGGGCACGATACAGTGGTTTCATATTTCCGTGACGATTACTTGCTGTGCGAGGTTGCCACAATGCTACACCTTACTTCCTCCAGAAAACTGCATACTTCTCCATGAGAAATGTTATGTTGTGATGTTATATTATTTATTTAGGCGAGTTGAGGTGAAATCTATTACAGTAATACGACTTTTTTAAAAATTTCTCCTTTTATTGTATTCATTAGTTCAACTTTAACAACTCTCAATATACTAATCGTTAAGCTTAATAAAGTTAGAAATAATATTTTATTGCTGTACGCATTAGTTCTTCATCTACTGAAATTCTGGATGTATGGTAATTTTTTGGCAGTTCCCTCAAAAATGGCAATGGAGAATCCACTGTATGACTTGTGGAAAAGAAATTCCTAATTTTTTTCTGTCTAAAAAGACAGAAAAAATTAAGCAGTAGCATTATTGCCATGATTTGAGCAATCAACATAAATAATTAGACCTAATTCTTCCAGCTGAATGAAATGTTGTCATGCTGGTAAACATTGCAACGTGCACAATTAGAGCCTTTTTCCACTTCTGGTAACATGTGGAAACAGTTCCACTTGTACCAACAATAAAAAACTGTCTGTGCTTAGCTGTTTGCAGGCATTACAGAAACAACATACCATCTCACTTATGAAAAATAAACACATTCTTTGTACAATACTAGTCACTTCTGACCTGAAGGAACACACAACATCAACATGCCAGTGTCGCTTCCCATTGTGTATCAACTCCACAAGAAAAGGAGTAACTTTGATAGTTGTTTACATGATATACTTGAAGTTATAATGTTGTTATCCTTTGTAAACAGTTTAAGTCAAAACTGATTTGGTAAACTGAATGTAAGAATGTTGGTTAAAATGGTATCTGTTAACAACCAATAGAAGCGAGTAGTCCTGAGGTTATACATGTTACAACAAAAATCAATTGTCGCTTTGAAAAATAACTAGTTTTAATGATAGCATTCTGACTGTACATACATTAAACAATTTCAATATTTACTTTCAGAATATCATTACTCTTACAAAGAAATCACAGTTTGTCAAGTCGTAGAATTTAAAAATTCTACAGTTGATGAAAATGTTGCAGTAGGCTGCAACAACCAATCAACAAAGGTCAATATTGTACAACAATAAAATAAGGCAGCAATAAACAAGTGCATCAGTCAAGTTTTGAAACAAGCTTCATTTGTAACTGGTAGGCGCCGAAGATTTGGTGTCTACCTGGAGCTTGAAGGCGAAGTTAGATACTGTCAAGTGCCGCCAGTTTCCGCTTCTTGTGGTTGATGACCATCTCGGCGGCGGTGATCTGCGATGTGCCGGAGTTGAGCCAGGAGCTCATGTGCGTCCGCGCCTGCCGCCCTTCGCGGTATAACTGCTTCTCCAGTACGTCCAGCCTCTGGATGGTAAGCGGCTCGGAGCTCGAGTTCTGTGCCAGATCCATCACCAGGCGGAAACGCTCCTTGAACGTCTACACACATCGTTACACTGCATTGTAACACTCTTGTTAAAATATTCACAGTCAACTCAAAGTGAAATATTCAAAATACATTTTAAAGAATACAGCATGTCAATGTTTATACTCACTGTATTACTGATGCCAGTAAAAATAGGCTTAAGTACACACAGATAAGCCTTTGTGTCATAATGGAAGATTCCATGCTAAGGTCGCTTTATATGGAGTGTTTTGTGGAAGATTGAGATGACTGCTGGTTGTTTTCATGGACACTTCTTAATTGGTTGTGTGTAATTTTCCAGTCGAAGGTTTTCTACAAAGTTAAAACTATTTCCGAAGGCAAGAAAGGCTTACGAGATCACTTTCCTGCCTGTGTGTGTGTGTGTGTATCCCCTCCCCCCTCCTAACAAAATTTACCAAACTTGGTACACATATAGTACTAAGTAGGGACAAGTGGCTTTTATAGTTTTTGACCATGCCGGGCACTTTCCTTCAAAATGGCGGCCATTTAAATATTTAGTGTGATATCTGGGAAACAATTCAATCGATTTTAACAAAATTTTGTATGCTGACAGCACAATTTGTAAACATAAAATTCAGGGGTAAATATTGTTGATTCACCATTTTTGAAGATAGCACCACATGAACAAATAAAGATTTTACATTATATCTTGAAAACGATTTATTTTCGCCAAATTTGGCATGTTAAGTAATAATATGATTGGCTGGATAAATGTAAGAAATTGAACTTAATTAGACACTTATTTTCAAAATGGTGCCCATATTAAATCTTGAAGTTTATTTGGTATTACTACCATACCTTTTGACCAATTTAAATCAAATCTTGTATAAGATAGCATCACATGAATTAATGAAGCTTTTGTGTAATTTCTCAGGAAACAATTGACAGATTCCTACTAAATTTGGCAAACAAGTGGTACTGCCGCAGTTGAGATGCACAAATATGTTTTAGGTATGTTTTAGGTAACTTATCTCCAAAATGGCAGCTATAAAGTTATTTTAGTATTGTGTGTTACATCATCGAAACTATGTAATTAAATCCAATTAAACTTTCTATGGTGGATGTATATATTACAGTAATCAAATGTGTACACAAAATCTCTTTTGTCTGTGTTGAGGGGGTGAATTGTAAACTATGTTTTAGTAATATTTCATGTGTTGAAGTTGGAGGCCCTGTTTTTATAGTGTCTATGTTAGTTCGCTCGTAGCCATGTTACCTTCACTGCTGTATTATGATGTGTGGCTTTTAGATGTCCTTGTGACGAGCTTAGTAAAGAAGTTAAAACTGTAATGATCTCGCCAACAGTCTGCCACTTTGTAAAATTGTATCACTTGACAAAATAAAATTATGTGATCTTTGGAAAAACAACAGATTTCTACCAAATTTGACTGATACATTTTGATACACACATTTTCAAAATGGCAGCTATATTAACATTTTAGCTTTGAATTTTTGATCTACTGAACTGCAAAATAAATTTCAACTTAACTTTGTATACTGACAGTATCAGTTATAAACATCAAAATTGCCAATGAAAAGTCTAAATTCTCCGCCATTTTGTAGGACAGCCTCACATGAAATAAAATAGTTTTTATGCCGTACCTCGGGGAAACAATCAATTGTTTTCTTTAAAATTTGGCGTAGAAGTTGTACTGTGGTAGGCTATATTAATTTGGCGTAGAAGTTGTACTGTGGTAGGATATATTATTAATTTATATGTTTTAAGTTTGCAAGTCTCTTATTTTCTGAATGGCATGCAGTTGATTGCTTAGTTTCACAAGTTCTTCTGAAGTCGAATCCAGTGTAAGTCACTATTGCATTTTAATTGTATTTGTACTGTTTCACATGTTGTGAGAGATGTTCGCTTGGAAGGTAGGTGCATTACAAAAAGGCATCAGAATGACAGGCATAGTGTTCTGTACACACACTGTGTATTTTCATCTCGCACTTTCTCTTGGGCCACCTGCAACTTTCAGTAATCCTGGTGGGGCAAAACATTTTTTTCAAGTCTTGTATATTCGGGTAAATATGGTACTCTGAAAAACACAATCACCTCTACATGTTGAAATAATTTTTGTGTGGGAGAAAAAAAATGTTTCTAAGAATTTTTACGAATGATTATGGGCTCCTGATGTGATATTTAAGTTAAAGAAGTAAAAATCGCACAAACACAGAACACAGCAAGATAAAAAACAAAAAAATGTTTTACAACAATCACAAGCCATATACAGCTATCTGGTGTCCAGCTTGGAGCATCAGAGCATTCTGTTTGGATACCTGCCTGCAGCTATTCTACGCATTCAGGTCTCGAAGTGCATGAGTTCTAAGGGCAGACACTCGCTCAATCTTCACACTTGTGTCGTTACCTCTATGCATGAGCTGCTCAACTTGTGTGCAGTCTTTCTGTCAACGACTCACCTGACTGTGACTTTAAGCAGTCACCCTATATTCATACGGCATGCTCATAAGGATAAAAGTATGACACACGTCCCAAGACAACAGTGAAGTTTCTGTAAAGAATATTTTGCAATTAAAATGGATCATGACAACATCCTTTCCAACCATTTTTACATCAACAAAAATTATCCTTGAAGCTGAAATGAGAATTTAAAACTTGTCTTTTGGCATGTAATGTTTTTTTTTTAAATTCTTTCATGAGTACACTACTACAAAATAAAATGGGCTGTGACAATGGGGACAGAAATTAAGATGGAAACTATTACAAGTGCAATAAAAACCACACGTGCGCTACACAATAATTTGCATTCATAACAAAGGTGAGTGCAGAACTTGCAGCAGCTTCTAGAACTACGAGCCATTTGATCGAAGAAGAGCAATAAATTACTTTTTATACAAAATAGGTTTTTTAAATTATTTTAACGCACAAATTGGATTGTGTGTCATTGCTTTAACGGACTATTTTCATTAGTACAGGCATTAGAGACATAGTGTACATGACACAGTAGAATGTAATGAAAGATCACAAATTACACGGCCTGTGGGCAAACCCAACCTGTGGCGTTCAGGCTGCCACAGCAGAGGGAATACTGTACAGATGCAGCCACAGTGGCATGTTTTATACTAGTCGGATCAGCACGTCTGTTTGGTTATGGTATCTGAGCACTATACATAGTTTCAGTGTGCACATTTAAAAATTAAGGTTTCTTTTACATAATGGTATTTACGTATTTTTGTCTGTTAGTGTTGTTTCTGTTATTGTATTGTATTTGCACTGTTCATGTACCCCAACCAAGGCCTTGTGCCATTTTTGGGCACTCAAAACATGCTCTTAAAAATTAATGAATGAATGAATTAATTAATTTTAATACATTACAGTGGCCACAGTCTTCGGCCAATGAATTTTAAGAAACACCTGCAATATCAATCCATGCAGCCACACAACCTGCAGATCATCATCAACTCAACTTTGACACAGACGCTGGAACACGCACAGCGTGGCCACGGCACGGTACACTCACCTGCATGAGTACAGATGCTATGACCTGGCTGTCCCTGTGCTCCAGTCCACAGACATACGTCCCAAAATGGTAGAAGAAGATCTGCAACTTGTGGAGATCCACCACACAAGGGTCTGCTTTCAAAATTTCTCTGAAACATATTAATTCAGAACAGAAGATGCACATTTTAAGTATTTTAGTACAGTAATACACATTTCACTGGCAGCGGCCAGTACAAATTGAGCAATTGGAAAAAGAAACTGTAAATTTTTCACCACCTAGATGATGATTTTAAGAAGTTTAGTATGTTCTGTGACAACACTCTTGAGGTCGCCTACTTTATCTTTGCCATATCTTAGAACTTACTCGCCAGCCACAATATCAGTACTTATTCATCATCAAGAGAAAAAAAATAAACACACACACATAAACTGACTACAAAAACTACTTTGAAACTATTATTAAGCTGATTACATTGATAATATATAATACCAATGCACTTTGGTGTGTAGTACTTATACACACAGAGAGATACTGTGTGCATTTCTGGTGCACTATTTCACCCAACTAGGTACAGTCATAATGTATTCCACCTAGTTATAGGCTGTTCACGAGAACGTGAGCACTTCTGAGGCCCTATTTATTATTTCCTTTCAGCCGTTTCTTATCCTTTAACCAACTTTTGTAAATAAATATTGCCATGTAAGTAATAAACAAAGTGTGTATATTCCACCACACTCGCAAGTTAACGCCTAAGGTTAAAATAAAAATATTTATTGACCTTTATTCCAAATCAGAAGGCTTTCAAAAGTGCTCACTTATAGTGAATAGCCTACACTATTCCATCCCAGCTTGTTTCAAATTCACACAAAAGGCACATGGCATCTAAAAGCCATATTCAGGTATTCAGTACACGTCTATCTCATACATGGAGTCTTGGGATGGTATGCTCTTTCTGCTCTTGTAGTGCTTAAATTGCATGCTGTTTGGTGTTTTACTGGAAATATATTTTGTGTGCTGTTTGGCCAGAAGGCACACTACCTTTTCTGGTCTTGTTCACCAAGGAGAAGAGGAAATAGCAGAAACAAGAAAAATACTACCACAATGAATGTTTAGTGTCAAAATCCATCGTAGGACTATAGAAGCTTAGTGTTCAAAAAATTACAGAAGATAGTCCCTTACATAGAATAATATATTGTGATAAAAAGTTATTGCAGTATGAATATGTTTGGGTATCCTGTAAAGAGGTCCGAAGAATATTTTCTTAGTATTGAAAGCAATTTAAGTACTTTTATCATATAATGTTCAAATTGGTAGACACACACTTGGCACAGAAAATTACAGATCTGATGCATTTTTGTGGTGCATTACAAAATAAACATTTTATATTAAGAAATTATAATAGGTAATTTATCCCATAATAACACAGCCTACGTGTAATACACAATGACAACCTACTATACTATACAATACAATTGGTAAACAAGTTATGATGTCAAAAACAAGGTATCTTTTTTGATATTGTACACATTACAACATATGAACTACCACAGACAAATAGACTAGTCACTGGCAAAGAAAATGATGGGGGGGGGGGGGGGGGGGGGGAGAAGGAGGTTTAGTTTGGGAAAATTTTTATATGAGAATAAATGATAAATGGTTCTGTGCATGGTAGTAAATTTGACCAGATGAGCTGAGTACACCACACAGAGTATGTAACATATTTATGTAATCTGATATTACCTACAGCATGGCTGGCGACTAGAAAATACAGTGAAACCTTGATTTAGCCGACTGTAAGGTGGATGGTCTGTCCAGTGTTGATCGTCCAGTATTGCCGACAATAATGTATACAGTTGCTTGGTTAGTAGAAAGTAAGCGTATGAAAAACCAGCACAATGATGCATCCATTATGTGATTGTAATCTGTGTAACATAAAGTACTGTCTCATTATTATTTTCTAACAACCAGAGAATGTACCTTCCTATTTCAGTGCATTAGTGCACTTGGTGTCGGACGAGGCATTTTCAGAAATACGTTGACGCATGGCGCATTTTAAGCAATGGAAATTAGATTACTTCAGCTCGCAGCACATCTGATTTCTACGGAGTTTGCATTACCGTTGGCCACATGACATCAGAGGATTGTACTGTCTACCCTGCCAGAATAGATGTTCCAGCCAGCGGAGATTGTATTATGTACCGGCCCACCGAAGCTATGTAACGAGTACTACTAATCACTGCTAGATGGTAACCACTAAGATGTTTCGTAGTTTGCCTCCTTTCATCCTCTCAGCCGGCCGGTGACGTCATGCCAGAGAGCTATGATTTTCCCCACCACCCCGCTTAGCAACCACCCCTTGCCCTCAAGACGCTAGCCAGCCGCCTGGCAGAGTATAAATATGGAGTCAGGATTTGACTCAGAACCATGCATCAAACAGAAATGCTACAGGAGACAGAGTGTGTGTGGCACATGCTCGTGTTAGTATAGATGAAAATGTTAGTAGAGAGGGGACAGGAACTTTAATTATCCTTTGCCTTGGCAAGTGGGAGAGATGCTGGGTTAACCAGCGTGTTTGCACACCTCTCTGGTGGGGGAAGTGGCGCTATTGGGCCTCTTCCCCCAGATTCCCCAGTAGAACCTGAAAAATTGAAGAGAAATAAGTGAGTTGCCAGTAAGTGTCAGCTGGGCCAACACTTACTGGTTTTTAGATATCTGGGAAGAGATGGTACAACCTGAGAAAAGAATGGAGTTAATTAATTAAATCTAAGTTAAAAATAACCTAAGTGTCTTATAATAACATATGTCCTCGCGGACATGTGTGTTATATCTAGTGCTGTGCTACACAGAAACAGTCTTATTTTTCCCACCGCGCCGGCTGTCTGGGATCTGACCAGCTTACTAACGCCAGCCCAACAGCATTCACCGTGCTAGCCGCTGAAGTACTTGCCAGCTTCCACTATACCTTCCGTCCTTCACAGCAGCTTTGTGCCAGAAGGAACACCTTTCCTCAAGCTCCATTGTTGGAAGTATTCATTTCAGTTGTTATCGCAGCGCTGTACTACCCCACCCTTGCTAGCCTAGAAATGGGTCTCCTCTACTCGGACTGCGTAGTTTAGCTTTCCGTAAAGCTCTTGACAAACGGAGGAGGGAGTACGTACCTCACCACGTGTTTATTTCCAGTAACATGGAATAAACATTGGGACTGTATTCATTAGAGCCAAAACACGTATAGTTTACCCACAAGCACTAGCTCGGCCAACATTTCCACATAACCTGGTAGGAGGAACGGTGGAGCCTACACAGGTACACAGTTTTAGACCAGCTTGTCGGTTTGGTGCTTGTTCTTTTCCCCGCACATTTGTGATGGAGGGGACGTTCCCTAGATTGGGAAGATGCTGTCGAAACCCTCACCCATGCATAAGGACTGCAGACAGTGAGGCCTAACTTTCTCTACTCATCATGCTTTAGCGCAGAGCACTGAGATTGGGTATCCGTTTGTTGGCGGCTGCTAACATGGCTCTACATGGTAGAGTAACAGAAGCCTGCCTTTCCCCTCATGGACGTGAGTGTGTGTGTGATTCCAGATGCCTTTCTCCAGACGTAATGGTCTGAAGGACAAGGTAAAACTGGGCATTTGCAAGAGCTGACTCCTTGCCTTATTGCAGCGATAGAACAGCTCACCCGTAAGGATCAAGCTCAAGCCCTACAAGGCCTACTCATTCCAGTCACACCAAAAATACCACAATAACTATTCCAGCCACCAACCTGCCTACGTCAAGAAGTTCACCCCTGGCTCATGGAATTCAGCAGTCAACCGAAACAGCGGCCAACAGCAACCATAGCATATCTCACGCCTGTTGTTCTGTTTCCACCGACACAAACTACATCTATCAACCAGCAAACTCAAATCTCAGGAACATTGACATGCAGTCATACTGCCAGAACCACGCCCCCAACCCATGGCATCCAAGCTACCATAGAGATGTCGACAGCCAGACAAAGCTAACACAAGCCTGAGTGTACCAACTCAGCTGTAACAAAACGCGGTCGAACTGTCCTGGTACGGTGATTAACAGGATTCAGTGCACACACTACCAACAATGGCACCACTATTCCTGAATTGGCTGGGCGGATGAACCTCGCTACATGGACGGAATGAAATTTAGATGCGAGGATTGCAGAACTAGACAGAAAGTGTTCTGTAATTGGTCACATGCCTCGGCCGTGGTCACCACACAGTTAGGTGCATTCTGTGTGGGGAGACATATATATCATGCTTGCATTGGATGGCCAGACTAGCCAGTCAACCAACCTGGCATGGTCTATCAATGTGAGGTATGCAAACGAGCCTCAGAGTACCGACCATCCAAACCCGGACCAGCCTCTCTAGACGGTAGGTCACACTGCACAGGGAAACAGCAGCTGCCGGAATTTGCAGGCAGACCACACGAGCATCCACTCCTCTTCATGTTGGAATGCGAACGAGATCTCAAAGCACACGCCATTCCCGATAAACAATAGGCATCCAGAACCCGTGAAACTGAAGGGCAAAGCTCTTGACTGGTGGAGCAAGTACAGAGAATTCGTGTCCGACTGGAAACAACTTAGAAGCCGATTCGCTCAGTAGTTCACAGGTGAGGAAGTACTGGCACCCCTAACAACCGAATACAGCTGCACACAAGCACCAGGAGAGGAAGTAGAAATTTTTGCCCGAAGAAAGGTACAGATGTACAGAAGAATTTTCTCTGATGGAGCTAAAGAAAGCTGTGTAAGACAGATTTCCAATCTACTACTGCCCTGTCTGCGGAACTTTCTGCTATGTCCCAAGCCACTTACAGTGGAAGAAATGATAGGCAGGGCATGCAAAACGGAGAAGAATTTCCGGGAGTAGGACGAGCTAGATCGCCAACAGCAGGGTAGGGAGACGGAGGAAGCAAGAGTAACAAGCCATGTGCCCTCCCCTACTCCCCCAGGGAATTCTTTCATTGACAACTTGCCACCTCGCATCGCCACAACCCAGGGCAAGAGAAACTGACAAGGTCGTGCCTGCCACAGTGTTGGTAATGTCCCACGCACCATTACAGCAAGGAATACCCGCAACAGCCCTGCACCGAGGCCTGATCGAGCAGAAGTAGAGGATGCAAACCGTGTGCTGCGACCCACCCAGACCAGTCAACCAGACGAGCACGCCACCGAAGGACAAATCCCGAGTCAACCCCAACGTCCAATGACAACCACCGACCCTTCATCCTTGAGCTGCAACACAACACACTACGAAGCCAATACAACTGCTACAGTTGCAGATTAATGAGGACCCACCAGCCATGAGCCAACCGACGAAGAAGACCCAGAGTCAAGCCCGGTGCACCAGATGCTGTAGGAGGCTAATTTGCGAGTCTAAAGCCGAAGAGCCAGCCGAACCCCCCTCTCGTAAGGAAACGTAGACGTCGCAGCCTGCGAAGACAGATAGGACAGAACAACCAGCGATAGGAAGCCTCTTTTCTGCACAGACAGGAATAGGATTCTGCAACCAAGAGCCAAAGAACTGGAACGTTCGTTACAGTCTACACCATCTGCTTTCAACCAAAAGTTAGCCAGCCAGCCTGGAAGTTGAACCCCCAGCACGACAGAAGTATCCTGGAGAAGCTCATTAAATTATGGCCAGAGTCATAAGCACCCACATCTGATCGCCGGCACCCAGAGGGCTTGAACCACGAGCTCCGTCGGACTGATAGTGCACCCAGAGCCTTCGTCTCGACGAGCTACACTCGTGTGGTCGGCTCCAACCAGCCACCTCAAGCAGAGCTCTGCTACGGATGCCGTAGCAGTCGTTGCCACCGAGGACCAGCCATCCCCAAGGAAGGCACCTACCAGCACTGCCAACGACCATGAGGCAGCCACCCACGCCGTGGAATAGCTGGTACCTGCAGCCGCGATCACCCCCAAGATTGCGTGGCTAGCCTAGCTGCCATGTCTACGCTCAACGCAGAGGCAGCAGTCTTCGAGTTCCAGATGCCGCCTTGTGCCATGGTCAACTCCCAGCCCAGGCCCAATGCCCCGGACAAGTGGAAGACATCACCAAGACCCAAGTCTCTTTTGACCCCAAGGTCACTCTAATCGTATGTACTCTGCTCTGATTTCTATTTCCAGGTCACCTGTGCCTGCCTGTGCCGAGGCAGTCCCTACTGTCAACCGTCACGGATGTGATGAGGATGTAGATGAGATGCCCGATGCAGTCCAGAGCCCGATAGAACCTGAGGCAGCATCTAATACAGAGACCATCCTGAAGCCCTGCCTTCATGGACGTGAGGAGGTTCCCATAGATCTACCTGCGGCCCAGCCCACTCTGATGTCCGAACTCTCCTGCCAAGGGAGAACATCAGCCGTGGAAGCGGTTACCAGTCCAACAACAGCCGGAGAGGCCCTCCTTCGCCAGCACCAGATATCCCTGCTGGCCAGCGAAGTCACCGGGGCTGGAGTAACCCGTTCATTCGACGACTCCGGACCCATTACCTCCCGCGCGAACCGAGGAGGCAGACCAACGTGTCCTGTGTCTTTGACGGCAACAGAAAACTCCACGCAACAAGATGGCCATCCCAGGAAGGCCGAGTTCCAGAATCGAATCCAGCCAACACATAAGTGCAGAGGCAACTTGACACTAGGCCACTACAAAGAGACACCATGGCGGCCGCCAGCCCACTTTAGATGGCTGAACCTGCCTTATGCACGTCCAAGGAAAAAGGGGCCACCAGAACGAACAATCAGCACGCCACAACGCCAGGTGCTACAATCAGTAAACAGCTGGCCGTACACTTAGTGCATCACCAACCCTAGTTGCTTAGCACATTAATGTTAAGATAATGTTTAAGGTGAAGGCTTTATTTGTAACAAATGCTACACCTGCATTCCTTGAGTACGTAACTAACTTCAAGAACTGCTTGTAAATAGCTAAAATAAACTCATTAATAACACATGAACTGTAAAATACGTAAGTGGACAGTAGAGCAAAAAGACGCATGTGTGAAATCATCGAGATGCCAAGTATACATATTGTGCACATACAGACAGAGATAGAGAGAAGTGATACTGGTTAGTCTGTTGCTATTTAGAGACTTTAAAGCTCGCAACACACCTTAGTTTATATCGAGATGTGTAAAACCTGTAAATAATTTTGCATTGTGTAGAATCAAGCATTTTATATAAACAGAATACTTTTGCTTAAAGTAGACCACAACACAAAAACACATAAGCAGTTAAAGTTTTAAAAAATTAGAAACACAACGCCGTCTATTCAACGTTGTTATCTTCAGTGGTTCCCGATATGAGTAGCACGTGATGTCACTGTGTCATATCATCAGCCTGCTGACTGCCGCCACGCACACAGCTGTGGTTATCTCGGCACTTGTATTACGTTGCTGGCCGGTAACTGTGCGGTTGTCGCAGTGTTAAAATGGCTTCAACAAACATTCACCCCTACCAGTCTGAGCCAGAGAAAACATGTGCTGGTCTCAAGTTGGACAGTGATAATGACAGTAATTACGCTAAACACTTCAGGGCGAACAGGAACATTATTTTGGTACATGTGTGTGTGTGGTGAGTGCATGTCAATGAACACTGATGAAGAAAGTGTCTGCTGCTATGAGTTAGAAAATGTAAAAATGTGAAATCTGAATTATTCGTGTGTGTAACTAAAATCCTTCTTTTTCAAAGTTCATGTTATCTGGTTCATTCACAGGTGTAGATTGTAAGACTAAATATTTTCTAGCAACTTCACAACCCAGTTCGGACTGTGTTTCGATGCAATGTAGTTGTAACAACAGTTTCATTTTCACTACGTACATAACAGTTATCATCGTGATTCAATGCTGGATCATTATTATTGATTAATGCACCCAAGACCTCTTTGCATTTATTGATAGTGTATCTTTTAGCTCTATTGTTATATTCTAAAGTATTCATCCCCGCTACTAAACTACATTCTCCAAGCGACTTTTCAATTATTGTAACTGCAGGAATGGTTCCAGGTTTAAGTTTAGGTCCTTGCAGTTTTCCTTCGGGCAGCAATTTCATTTTTAACCTTTGAGTTTCGTCATAGTTTGTAAGTTTGAAAGTTTGAAACGCACCGAACACAATGTAGCACTCTTGCCTGGAGAAAAATTCTTCCGCTTACAAAATGCAACCCAATTGGCTTACCTTTTCTGTGATTTGCAGCAGTTTGGAAATCTGCGGAAATGTATCCCTCGCTGCTTACAGATTTCACTCTTATTGGTCGTATTACTACAACTACACACAGGCATTTTCCAGCCTTCAGAACCGCGAAACAACCGGCAGACTGAAATAACACGTGCCAGACGCTGCAGACAGGCGTAACGCGGAGTGGAGTGGCGCAGTGACATCACAGCTCCTCGTGTTTCCTCGCGTCGCGGCTGTACAAAGCGGCACAAAAAAAATGTAAATATACCCTTGAATTTGTCGAAATGTCTTCTTTATTAATTAAAAAACATGATTTTTGTGTTGTGGTCTCCTTTAAAGTGTTTCAACAGTCTGAAATCAATGCACTACAAATAAAGACTTGCTTCAAACAAAACAATTTGTAAAATAATCAATTGCAGTTATGATGATGTGTAGAAGCATTTTTTCAGCCCGCAACCAAAAGACTATATATGGAAGCGAAGGGAATTATAAGAAGAAATTTGATTGTTGTACATAACTCTTCAAGTTTCTTTCAAGGGTACTGTGTCTTGCCTTGCTCTCTCTTCTTCTATTTTTCTGTAGTGATGATGTGCAACAATGAAAGTAGTTAACGTCTCTGCCACAAACACTTGTTTTGCCGACTCTTAGAAGTGGGCTGAGTCTGAAAGTGCTCAGTTCGCTACCCCCCTAACTTTGTTTTTAGTTACAAAAGTTGTTCTGCTTGCTGTGCAACACTAGGAGGCTAAGGGTAGAGCCAAACTTATCTCACCACACAAGCAGCCACAGCAGAGCATTAGTCGACACAAACCGAAACAAATGTGGTTCTTGGTGGCAACTTTTGTTTTCATTGAAAGAAGAGTACGCTATACAAAACAGCGTATAAAGTATAATAGCGTTGAGAAAACCACCTATCTGATGGCTCATTCAATGAGAAGGTTGGAGACCAAATGGCAGCCCATTTAGATAACTTCGACTGAAACCTAGAGCAGAGGTTTACCCAAGTAAAGAAAGCAGCACAGGTACAAATAGCTATGGGCGCATCACATGTGAATCAGGTAGCTGAGCAAGTAAACTTGATAAAAGACTAAATAGATAATGATGTCACCTAACTTGGAAATGTATGGTTGGATAGCAACATCCGGACTGACACATCAAATCCGGAAGTTGCTAGCTCACATACCCTGGATATATTACGGGAACTGGAACACGTTAACCCAACCAGTACCAGAATACCTACAGCTCCATCTATTAACAAATTCCTGTAACACCCTAGCAAACTCTGGGCAGAACAGCCACCCGTTTGAGGGAAAAACTGATGAACATCCCGTAAACTTTTTGACAAAGTTGAATGATTCCAATTTATTCTGTTTACCTGATCAGAACAAATTACATTGTCTAAGTTTGTGCTTGAAAAACACAGCCTACTTTTGGAAAGAAATAAATAGTTCCAACAGCCGCACGTATAAGAAATTTCAAATAACATTTCTGTAAAATTTCTGGAACAGGAAGGTACAGGGGAATCTCCGAGCACAACTTCATGCTGAACTTTTTGTTCCAGGCAGAGGAATACCCCTTGAATCTCACCTGTCCGACCTTTACGAAAAATTGTGACACCTCGAACTCCCACTTTCGGACGAGGAGTTTATCGCTATGATTCTCCGGCAGCTCCCATTCCGATACTAGTCGCACTGGGCAGGATGACATGACATAGATTTAGCCACTTTTAGGGAAGACCTATTGGCATTTGTTGCCATTTAAAGGTTACAAAGACAGAATGGGAACACGAATACAGACAACTTTGCTACTCAAGAATGATTTTCTCCCCCAATCCTAAGTAAAAATAACAGTGAATATCGAGGACCTCCCAGATTTGACAGAAATCCTACAGTGCATATGTTTAGAATTAGGCCCTACTATTTTAATTGACCCGGACCATGGGTTGGTTTTGAGCATCCTTGCGGGAATGGTAGATATTTCGCCAGAGGAACTAACCGAAACTGAGGCCGGTTTAGAGGTCAGCGCAGGACGTGGTATCAGGAAGGAGATCAGGAGGGAAGAAATCAGAATGATTACCAGAGAAAAACTGATCCACAAACACCTAGACGAGATGAAAGAGTAAGATGCACTCGCACAACCAGACAAATGATTAGCAGTGACAATCACCACCAGACAGCACTCCCAGAGAAGGGATGGCCTTAATCAGGATAACAATGAACAAGGACCGAATGGGAATTCACAGATCACCATGTGAAAACAAGAGAGAGCACGTAAATTACTCAGAGCAAGGCTACTTCAATAATCAACCCGCAAGTCCCAGTATTTGTTCCACAATCACCGCCAAGCAAGGATAAGTGTGGGAATGCAAATAGTTCTGGGAATCTCCGTAACCGTTCGACAAACTACTAACGGTCAGAGAAGAAAGATGCCGATCGCTGGCCTTTTCGAGTCTAATTCCAGAGGGGTCTACCTCCAAACCGTGTCAGTTCTTGCCTATTATAAGAGACAAGGACACCAAATTACTTGAAGTAGTAATAATTCAGATGATTTCATTAGAACAAACTGATTGTGAATTCTATCAACTGAGCCTTTGGAAGAACCGTTCCAACCATAGGAAACACTGTGTCCGGAATTGGTTTTAAATGTTTACAACATCAGTGTACTGTGTTTACTGGATAGCGGCGCTGACGTAAGTTGTGTTTCGGAAAAAAATTATACAACACTATATTGTCGATTGGAGTAAAAGTAAAGTGTGTCCTGGTGCCTCAATTGCGTATTATAGGTGCTATGTCGAAACCTAGCCCTGTTGTAAATAGGCAGATTTTACTAATTATTGAAGACCTGGGAAAACCAAAGTAAGTAGCTGCATTGGTGATAAACGGTCTGGCTAAACCTGTGATTTTAGGCACTGATTTTTTTAACCAAGTACCGAATCACATTCGATTGCGACGGTTAGATGGTGACTAATAATAGTACAGTAACTTATCCCAAGGGCTGGAAATTTTCAGATATTCTGGAGAACTTGTTAGGCACAGACTACGTTGCACCTAGCCTCTGGTTGTTTGCAACGGAAAACGCAATAGCAGCATAGATAACCTAGATTTCAGCCGAAAGGCAAAATTACAGCAACTTTTATTCCTGCACCAGCCCGTTTGCTCAGAGAAACCTGGTAGAAATAACGCTTACAAGTCACGCATTGAAATTATTCCTGGAGAACCATTTCACTGTCGTTCGTAACACTGTGCCAGTTAAATACTTGCAAGAAGTTGAACCATATTAAAAACCAATGCTAGAATGGTACGCCATCCGCCACGCTTCCAGTCCATATTCAAACCCAATGGTTTGTGTCTGGAAGAAAGATGGTTCAGTAAGTTTGTGCCTAGATACCAGACGCATAAATGCTGTTACTGTTAAGTCGAGATAAAGTCCCCGACCGACTGATGAATTGTTGCGTCTGTACGAGGGGGTGAGGTAAACGAGCACTATCGATTTAACAAATGGTTACTGGCAAATTCCTTTAGAAGAGAAATCCATGCAGTACACCGGGTTCTTATTTGGAAATCAACAGTATGGTTTTAAAGTACTCACATTTGGCCTATGTAATGCCGTAGCGCAATTCAAACAGTGCATGAACTTAACACCTTAGGAGAAGAGTGTGCGGAATTTGCAATGTCTTACGTGGACAATATATCAATTGTATCATTGACTTTTGAGGAACATCTGGCACATGTAAACACCGTATTAGGAAGGTTGGTTAATGCTGGTATGACTAAAATTACGAAAAACATTATTTTGTTGAGAAGAGATCAAGACCGCTCCAGACAAGCTACTTGCAAACAGTAATTTTCCAGTGCCTAGAAATGTTAAACAACTCATAGCTTTCCTAGTAGTACGATTTTATAGAAATTATTCAGACAAAGTGGCCATCGCAGCCCTATAATTAGACGGCGGCTAAGAGCCAGCCACAGTCAGCCCATGATGGCACTTGCCGCTAGCGGTGAACATGGGTAAGCACATGTTCACTCACTGCTACAGGTGACGGACTTTCCCGCACCGGGACATAAAATGCTTCAGTGTGCTATGCATTTATTTTCAGGGTAAAAATGTTCGTAAAGTGTAACATGTCTTTCAGAAGGTTTTGTGTGAAATTACCATTAGAAATTTAAAGTGTGCACAGCGCTGAAGAGAGACAATAGTATTCAGGCGAGAACGCCTTCAAAAGACAATTAAAAATCCTAAGTACATTTCTGTATGTTGAAGCATACCCCCTCTTGGGTCATACTGGCTAAGAGGTTGTTACACTGACTGTCCTCTCGGGTACGGCGTAAGAGAGGAGAAGCAACCCACAGAGTGAGGCGAAACTATATGATTTCCCTCCCAGGGAGCTTCACTATCCTCATGACTAAGGCTGTCAAAATGTGGGACGCCAGCAGTCCCAGGATTATGAATGAAATTAAGTTGATGGCGGTGGGTGATCTAACGTGACAGGATTTATCCGCAGCGGCATCGTTGATTTGCATGCGGGGATAAAGTTAGCCAGGCTTTGATTTTCACAGGGTTTGGGAATGACCTGTGGGAGTCGAACACCTAACTATTTTCCCGGATGATAACTTTATCGTACAGAAATTCTGCATATCCACCGCGGGCTTGATAATGTTAGAGTGAGTTGGGTCCACCTGAACGGGGGTGCCTGGTGGTCAGAGTCGTTTTAACTGCCAGCAGTACCTTGGACTGTTCCGGACGGGGTTCCTCCGGCAGACACCAACTCAGCCATCTTTCTAATGGGGTATCGTGCGAGGGAGGTCTGATAGTGTCATAATATAGGAGAGTGTACTCAGGTTTATTAGGTGGCTGCTCTACTGGACCGGAGGTCACACTATTATCAGTAATAATTTGCTGTGGGTAGTGGGTACGAACTCCATGGGATCTTATGATTCTATGGATAGTCCTATTCAGGGAAGCTGAATCGATCCCTGCCCACACAGATTCCATTCCTTGACCAGGTCAACTCCTCAATGGCAGAAAAGGCAACCCAACTTTTAGGGATGATATAAAAGCAACAAATGACCAAGGCCTTGTGGCGGTTATTGACCCAAAGGTTAGCGGAGTAAACCTAGACAGAAAATTGGGCATGGCAAGAGGCCTTAAGATGGCGACCCCATTATTTGCCTTACCTTTCAACAGACTGGTAACCTGCTCAAGGGGAATTTGAACTACTCACAAGATTCAAACAGAAAATCTGGATGGATTCAAAAGAAGACGGCCCAGGCAAGATAAGGATAAACAATTAAGAATTAAAGCTAGACTTAAAGTGGCCAGATGGAATGTAAAAGTGTTGGGTAGCAAAGAGAAGGAACTGAATGATGAACTTAATAAGGCTAATGTGGATATTGCTGCAATAACCGAAACTAAGAAAAAATACGAGGAACTAAAGATCTTGACGATTACACAATGATTTATTCAGGCATGGATCAAAATATAAGAGCTCAATGTGGAAATGCAATTTCAGTGGACACAAAGTGGTCTTCAAGGATAGACAGCTACTCATACATAAATGAAAGAATAGTAAAAGCTAGACTGAAAATGGATAGAGGGCATTTGTCTGTGATTGCAGTGTATGCACTTAAGGACGGCAAGAAGGAAAACTACTATAGTCTTCTAGAGACCGTTCAAAAAGGGGTTAATAAATGCATTAGAACCGATTTTCTGCTAATTGATGGAGACCTGAATGCAAAAGTAGGAAACCTGCCAATACACAGAGTGAATTAAGGCAGTTTAATTAAGTAATTGGTGCTGTAGATACATTAACTATGGAAGAGTTATTAGAAGTGATACATGAAGTGAAATGTAGAAAAGCCGCTGGTTCTGATAATATAAACATGGATCTTTCAAATATGGGGGAATATTACTGCATCTACACTTGCTTCATCTATTTAATGAATGCTGGCAGAGCAGCATAGTACCGGAAGAATGGAAAACTACTCAAATAGTCTCTCTGTTTAAAAAAATGAGACTGAAACAAATGCGAAAATTATAGGGGCATCAGCATTTTGAATACAGCATACAAAGTTTACTGGAAAATAATTCATAAATGGTTGATGCAAATTGCAGACATTATGTTACTTGACACACAACATGGTTTTAGGAAGGGACGATCTTGTACAAACAATGTTTTTATTTTGAAACAGATAATTGACTAACATCAGTAATTTAATCTTGAGACTCGTATCACATTTGTTGACTTTGAAAAAGTAATTGATAGAGTTGACAGATACACAATGTGGAATATAATGAAGCAGAAAGGTTACCCTCCTCATCTAATAACAGTCATTAGATGCCCATAGTGGAACAAAGGTATGCATGAAGTTAGACTCCCATCAGTATCAATCAATAGAAACAAATCAAGACAAAGGTGTAGCTTATCCCTTACTTTATTTAACATCTATGTGAATAATATCTTAAATGACTGGATGTCGATAATAACTTCAGGAATTAAGATAAATCGCAATAGATACTGTTTGCAGATGATCAGCTTATAATACAGGATAATGAAAACGACCTTCAAAGATCTCCCCGCCATTGAAATCAGTTGCATAAGAATTTCAATATGGAGATTTCAAAGAAGACGACAAAGGAAAAAATACAGGACAAGAATATGTATAGATGATTTACCCATAGAACAGGTTTCACATTTCAACTATTTAGGTTGTGACATTAGCTATGATAGATATCATGACATTGACAAGTCACATAAATGTGGATATATATATATATATGCAGGACAATACAAAGGACATTAAAAAATAAGACAAGGAAAGATACTATGGTAAAATTCTACAAAACAATGGCGGTAACCGTTCTTACTTATGGCTGTGAAAACTCTCGAGGAGAGGTCTAAAATACAAGCCACTGAAATGAAATTTTTGAAGGGGTTAAATGATGTATTAGGTTGGATCAATTGAAAAATGAGGACATAAGGCAGGAATTGATATATATATAGTCTAAATGATAAAATTGATCAGTATAGACAAGAATGGAAGGGAAATATCACACGAATGAATGAGAGAAATCTTACAAAGGAGATAACACTCTATAATACAAGAGGCAAGAGGGATGTTGGTTGACCAAGAAGAAGATGGAATGAAGTATGAAGCCGGAACAGGCAGTGGCCTAAGTAGTAGTAGGAATATCGGAAGTTGGGGACAAGGGCATTGGGGATAGGATTAGAATTAGGATTAGGGGGAGCCGTCATCTTGGATGTCATTGACCCTTTGACCCTGTGGACCTTAGACCTCAAAAACCACTAAATAACATTTAAAAAATTCCAAAAAATACTAAAAAAATTCTAAAAAAAGTTTCGAAAAATTTACTATAAAAAATAATAACAATTATTAAAAAATTATTAAAAGGATCCACAGAAATGACACGATTTTTCCAGAAATGCTGACAGTGATCAGCGACTCCGGTGACTGGGATCAGTAACTCCGGTGACAGTGATCAGTAACTCCGGTGACTGGGATCAGCGACTCCGGTGACAGTGATCAGCGACTCCGGTGACAGTGATCAGCGACTCCGGTGACTGGGATCAGCGACTCCGGTGACTGGGATCAGCGACTCCGGTGACTGGGATCAGCGACTCCGGTGACTGGGATCAGCGACTCCGGTGACTGGGATCAGCAACTCCGGTGACTGGGATCAGCAACTCCGGTGACTGGGATCAGCAACTCCGGTGACTGGGATCAGCGACTCCGGTGACAGTGATCAGCGACTCCGGTGACTGGGATCAGTAACTCCGGTGACAGTGATCAGCGACTCCGGTGACTGGGATCAGTAACTCCGAGTCAGGTTTAACCTTGAATATGCAAAAAAAAAAAAAAAAAAAAAAACCTTTAAAAATCACAAAAAAATTTACAAAATTTTTAAAAATAAGTTTTAATACTGTTTTATTTTGGATTATTTTTTAATTCTTTGGAATTTTTATAGGATTTTTAAGTGTTTTTTGAGATCAAAGGTCTACAGGGTCAATGTCAATGGTCAAGGTCATCCAATATGGCGGTTCAGTGACATCACAAGATGGCGGCTCCTCGAATCCTAATCCTATCTCCGATCCCCTTGTCCCCAACTTCACATGTTCCTACTACTGGCCTAATCCATGAAGTGTGTAGAAGAAGAAGAAGAAGAAGAAGATGCTGTCTATGTAAGGCGTGTCTCTTACGATGCATTTGGCGGCTCCAAATCCCGTAGTGCTTATTGTGCATTTGAATTTTGAGACTGTCTACCTTTCTGAAAACTTAACAGTCCTGGGGGGTAAAACTTGATAGTAGTGCCCAAGGACGTCATGTGATGGGCAGTCAAGCAACTGCCGAGGATGCGCTGAAAACCCAGAATCAGCGGCGTGCCCCTGCAGGGGCAATACTTACAGGCCTTGTCTCCTGTGGAGTCCAGCACACCTCACCACTGTTTACTGACGTGCACATTAAATTACACACTCCTGATTAAACCACAGAAATACTAACGGAAAACTAACCTACAAGTACGGTAGACGACACACAAGGTTTTGGTTCACGTAATATTTATTACGGTAACTAAGGAAACTGGACAGTCCCGGCTAAATGGATACACACTAAGATATTAGCTACAGCAATAATATTAACAATTAGAATGAGCTGAAAAGACACAAAGGTGAGCCTGATAAAATTAATTTAAAAAAATGCAAAGATTCTAAGTGACACAACTTACAGCTATGACTTTGGGTTTTATCCAGGAGGAATGCTAATCATGCAATGACCTGCTACTGTGGGAGTCGAGGGAAGTTGATGGTGGTAAAGGATAGTGGGTACAGGTGGTTAGATTACCGTATGGAGAGAGTTCTGAACCTGACGGTCAGCTGGTGTGGACGAGCCTTGTGCAAGCTGAAGGGCTCAAGTGCTGGCGGGCTTCTTCAAGCTGCTGGCTAGAGAGAGAGTGCAGCCTTCCCAAGCAGCGGGTTGGAGTTCAAGCCATTTTGCACACTGCCGGAGAGGAGAGAGAGTCTTAGCAGACTGAGAGACTGAGGAGAGTCTTTGCAGACTAAGGAGAGCTCGTGAACCTATTCAGCCGCCGAGCCCGGCATCTCTGCTGGACCACGGTGCTGGACCTCTATTTATACTTGAAAATCTCAGCATCAGCGATTCTTCGGGAAGCGGAGAGCAACATACCTTTCCAGCGCAGGGGGGTAGTTTTATCTGGGAACTGAAGCACCGCACATTTCTTATCTCCCTGCTCTAGGAGACAATGACAATTTTAAACACCTCTCTCGGAGGCTGGCTAGATGTGACGTCTCAAGGTCACAGGGGTGCTGCCATCTCTGGGGTTTATTGGAACTGTTTCCACTGCTAAACTGAAGGGTAGTGGATTTCAAAATTATTTATTCAATTCGTAGGGATGGCACTTGCATGCGGGATTCCGGGCGGGTAGTGCATATTGTAATTACGTGGGTTAGTTACAATTACGTAATCGGCTGTCTAGGCTTGCGGAATCTCCTTGCTCGATACGTTCGTTTATTTCGCAACTGTTATGACTTGTCCCTGAGCTCAGGTCACTCGTAGATAGGGCGAAGTCGCCCATAGAGAGTGCATCAGCGATGCGCAGTATGCTGGCATGCGACAATGTAAAACTGTTTTAAAATTCTTTTGGTACAATTTCATTTTGCGATATTAATATTTTCACTCAGCGCAACCCCTGCCTCTAAGCAGTCATTCTAGGAGACCTGGTGAGGTAAGACACTGTCACATACACACTTCATCTTTTGCACTGATGTAGGTTTCAAAAGCACATTTTAGTATACCGGTTAACTGTTGCCTTGCGTACATTTTGACAGACATTCCCACCATAATGCTATCCACTTAACTTAATAATCTGGATCCTTTTCAGGATTATTTGAGATGCTAAAGAGATGAGAGGAAGATATGTTGGAGAGCCCTGCAGCCTGTGCTACTTGTATACAGATGTCATCCGCCCAAACTTAGGGATTGACGCCGTCGGGTGAGACACGAGACAAACAATGACACAAATACTTACTGGTAATTTTGGGCGCTAGTGGTACTTCTCAATCACCACTCTATTGAGACACAGGGTTCTCAGGGATGTTGTGGGATCTGTTTGGCCGTCTCACCCGTGCGTACTTACAAGCACGTTGGCAATACTAAACTTTTAATAAAATCACTTAAATAAACAATAGATAAAACATATGTGGCTAGGGCACTGTCACTACAGAATAAAAAATTGAGTTCACTGAAGATTTGTTTTTATTGATATTGTTTATATACATCAACTTGCCAATGAAATGGTTATCTCGGTCATGACTAGCCAATTCCACTTGGATGCTCCCCAACCAGTAATAAATCTAGCAAACGCTTAAATGGATGATCTCACCGAGGTGCATGAAAGCACAGCCTTCACAAGGGAAGAGGGCCGACAGCCACTAGGGTGGACTGACGGTTTTTCCCTGAACACAGGACACGGTGAATTACAAATGAATACCCTTAATCCACATTAATACATGTAATTACTCGGCATCACTAACACAAACTCGACGGGACTCGCCCTCCAGCACGTGGTTAGTGTGGTGATGGCCTATACACAGAGCCAGCTAGGACGGGAATAATTTCACCGTACACTAATTACATAGACCCTTGAATGATACATGAAACAAGATGGGACACGAGATGAATATTCACAAGAAAACACACATGCATGAAAACAAGTTTAGGTGGCGTGGATGCTGCTGGATGAAGTTCGTAGCAGACCATGTGGTGCAGGTGAAATTGCAATATTTCTGCGTGGAAACTGCAAACTAATTTCAGATAAAATATTATTCGTGTTTGGCAAATGGTTCTCTTTACGATTAGCGTTGTTACAGGCTTGTAACATGCCTGATGGCTGTAAAATCAAACATTACTGTGACCGCGTGGTCAAGTACATAAAGCATCAATTTACGTGAAAAATACATTAAACCCTGAATGAAAAATACATAGAATAAATGATTGCACATACACGGTTACATAAATAAGCTCTTAAAACACAATGATTGTGTATACAAAGACTTGGCTTCAGTCGGCCACGTGGTTATACGTGATGTTGCCGAAGTATTCAAACACAAAAATTACCCTTAAAAATATACACAAAATAAAGCACTTAAAATTGCGTGTAGCAATTATGCAGAAGTTACAATGAAATGCCATAAACATAGGCAGATGGCGTCTGATTCAAATGCGCGGGTTGCGTGACCTCTCCAACATCTTTCTCCTCCTCCTCGATTAAGTTAAAAATGCCAGAAGGCCGTAAGAAATTAGTAAAGCTTGGGGAAAATGTCTGGCAAAAACGTACGCAAGCAAAGATTAACCGGTAAACTACATGGACTATGGAAACCTAAATCAGTGAACAAAAGTTTTAGTGCGTACATGACAGTGTCTTACCTCACCAGCTCTCCTCGACAGACTGTACAGATACAAGCATCGCACGGACCTACCATGGCCCCCTACAGGGTTCACATAAGCGGAAGTGCTATGCACGCCGAGTGAAATATTTTATAGTGAAAATAAAATGGCACAAATTAAATTAGACATTGTTTTACATTTCTATAATTTCGTTACGAATTTCAATATTATTCTAGTGTCTCTTTATTACAGCATTCATGCAGGAATATTGAGTGTTCTTTATCTCGGTGCCACAGGCTCTTTGAATATTCATAACCAAACAATTAATTAGTACAAGCACTTTAAAACATTTAAAGACATATGCACTGTAAAGACAATATAACACATTTTACCCTGAAATTAACATTTATAGGAAAGTTCAAAATTGTTGGCCTCTTTGCGCACATGCGGAACACGTGACACCTGAGCGCCGTCATGGGCTCTAGTGCCGCTGGCTGTTAGCCGGTGTCAGTACACTGAAACAACTTATATCCCATTTTGGGAAAGTCCGTGTAGCAGTACTCCACACGTGTTTACCACCACATGTTACGCTAGTAGCGAGGGCTGTCATGGGCTCTAGTGCCGCTGGCTGTTAGCCGGTGTCAGTACACTGAAACAACTTATATCCCATTTTGGGAAAGTCCGTGTAGCAGTACTCCACACGTGTTTACCACCACATGTTACGCTAGTAGCGAGGGCTGCCATGGGCTCTAGTGCCATCATGGGCTCTAGTGCCGCTGGCTGTTAGCCGGTGTCAGTACACTGAAACAACTTATATCCCATTTTGGGAAAGTCCATGTAGCAGTACTCCACACGTGTTTACCACCACATGTTACGCTAGTAGCGAGGGCTGTCATGGGCTCTAGTGCCGCTGGCTGTTAGCCGGTGTCAGTACACTGAAACAACTTATATCCCATTTTGGGAAAGTCCGTGTAGCAGTACTCCACACGTGTTTACCACCACATGTTACGCTAGTAGCGAGGGCTGTCATGGGCTCTAGTGCCATCATGGGCTCTAGTGCCGCTGGCTGTTAGCCGGTGTCAGTACACTGAAACAACTTATATCCCATTTTGGGAAAGTCCGTGTAGCAGTACTGCCCACGTGTTTACCACCACATGTTACGCTAGTAGCGAGGGCTGTCATGGGCTCTAGCGCCGTCATGGGCTCTAGTGCCGCTGGCTGTTAGCCAGTGTCAGTACACTGAAACAACTTATATCCCATTTTGGGAAAGTCCGTGTAGCAGTACTGCACACGTGTTTACCACCACATGTTACGCTAGTAGCGAGGGCTGTCATGGGCTCTAGCGCCGTCATGGGCTCTAGTGCCGCTGGCTGTTAGCCGGTGTCAGTACACTGAAACAACTTATATCCCATTTTGGGAAAGTCCGTGTAGCAGTACTGCCCACGTGTTTACCACCACATGTTACGCTAGTAGCGAGGGCTGTCATGGGCTCTAGCGCCGTCATGGGCTCTAGTGCCGCTGGCTGTTAGCCAGTGTCAGTACACTGAAACAACTTATATCCCATTTTGGGAAAGTCCGTGTAGCAGTATTCCACACGTGTTTACCACCACATGTTACGCTAGTAGCGAGGGCTGTCATGGGCTCTAGTGCCATCATGGGCTCTAGTGCCGCTGGCTGTTAGCCGGTGTCAGTACACTGAAACAACTTATATCCCATTTTGGGAAAGTCCGTGTAGCAGTACTCCACACGTGTTTACCACCACATGTTACGCTAGTAGCGAGGGCTGTCATGGGCTCTAGTGCCGCTGGCTGTTAGCCGGTGTCAGTACACTGAAACAACTTATATCCCATTTTGGGAAAGTCCGTGTAGCAGTATTCCACACGTGTTTACCACCACATGTTACGCTAGTAGCGAGGGCTGTCATGGGCTCTAGCGCCGTCATGGGCTCTAGTGCCGCTGGCTGTTAGCCAGTGTCAGTACACTGAAACAACTTATATCCCATTTTGGGAAAGTCCGTGTAGCAGTACTGCACACGTGTTTACCACCACATGTTACGCTAGTAGCGAGGGCCGTCATGGGCTGATTGTGGTTGGCTCTTAGCCGGTCTCAGTAGCTAGAAAAGCCTCTTGTTTGTTGTGTGTGTATTGTTTGTTTTCAGTTGATATTCTAACGTCAGTAGAGTTTATGAGATTGGATTAATTTTAGGTAGTGTCATACACTTTACACAAAGATAAAATTGGCGCTCTAATGTGTGACATTACTGTGGCGCTACATAAATAATCTGGTATTTGTATGCGGGACGTGTAACACCCCGTCCTGCCATTACATAAAAATTATGGCACCCCTAACACTGTGTTACAGCAGCAATTATTTTCCATTCCAATGGTAACTTAGGACGTGTACTTACCGATATAAGGTGCTACCTGATGTTAGGAGGGAATTGTGTACTGAACATTTATGTGCCATTTGCTCTGCATTACGTCGTAACATTTTTAAGTTTTATGTTCCGATGTTACGTATTTGTGATTTTATTGCATCTGATCGTGAGAGTAGTAGGTTTTTATATTTTTGTTTATTTGAGGTTCGCAAATATTGGGATTTTGTATCGACCACACCAACTAATGAAGCTGATGCAAAATCTGAGTCACTCTGCCCCCCCCCCCCCCCTCAAGTGTCAGCAATAAGAAAGGCAGTGGGCATGCTGATTAATCTGCTTCACATCTGGTAAAATTTTACTATGTACGAAGCAGCTGTACACAGGCATGCACTCTGTGTTCATGCTCCAGGAATCAGTGTTACAGTTATTGAATTAATTAATTAATCCGGTGTGAACATGCGCAACATTTTCTGTGCATTCTGGCATTTCTTGCGATGGTATTTTTCAATAATTTTACAATTTCACCAGAGAATATCCCTGGTTTTCATAATCTCCCCACTATCGCAAATCCATAGCATGCATTGAAAATCAAACACCATCCGTATGTGATCATGATACAGCATGGTTAGTGCTGCAGATATTGACTCGTACCATTTTCCAAAATACTTCTAAAATTTTCGGAAAAGCCTCTATTACCTATTCATAATTACTAAAGTGTGGCATAGCTCTGAGGGAACAAGCCTGTCATACATTGAGGGAGGACATGGGGTGGAATATTCATAACAAATGAGTGACCTGATTTAGGCGGTACTTAACATCAAGGTCTTAAGAGCTGATGAGGGTGAGTACAAGGTGATCATGGAGTGGTGCCGGTATGCAAGGGCGGGGGAACGGGAGATCTCCGAGAAAACCCACTGACCAGCGGCATCGTCTGGCACAATTTCCACGAGCAAAAATCCAGGAGTGACCCCGCCAGGGATCGAACCCAGTCACCTTGGTGGAAGGCGGGTACATAATTATACATACACTCACAATTAGGCTACCGCCCGGTGGCGAGCTCTCTCACCTTTCCTTCACCCATCCAACTCCTTTTCCACTCCCTTCCTGAATTTACCAACCCCTCTCACAGATACCAATTCCTCCCTCAACACATTCCACTCCCTCACAGACCTCACAAGCATGGACTGCCTACCCCGCTCTGTTCTCCTCCACACCCTCTGAAGCTTCTCACTGTTGTTTCCTCTTCCTCTAAACACCCCCTTACTTAGCTTGCAGTGTAGCCCTCCCCATCCTCCCTCTTCATTCACCACCCTGTACATCCTGACCAGCCGTTCAACTTTCCTCCTGTCCTTCAATGAGCTCCACCCCATCACTGATGGCCTATAGTTCCCTTCTTCCTCATCATCCTGCCCTTGCCTTCTCCACCTACCCTTCACCCATCTTGCTGCCTTTCTCTGCACCACTACATTACAGCAGCTCCTATTCATAAAGAATAGTAAGCTCCTTTACAGTACTACTTCTAACCACCATAAACGTGACGTGTTACTAACCTGTACGCTTCCTTATAAACCTTTGGGATTTCTACGGACACGAGTGTACCCATTTGTCTCCTGGACGAACATAATGCACTGCCAAGCCAATAAGGAAGTTCAATAGTCGAGCCTTCTTTGATGTCCTCGTTATCTGACGATGGATCCAAGAATCCTAAGGACACAGCTTATTTGAAGATATATTTTCATGGATAAAAAATTAATTTTTATGATTTTCGCATTACTTTTACTTACCCAAACGATGTACCGGCATAAGAAACTTGCACGGTAAGCGCTCTTGAGTAGCTAGAATATCTTCAACAGAGAAATAATTTGGGCTGTAACTGTATTTTATTTCCATCACAAATATTTCGTAACAAACGTAACCTCAATGACAGATCGCAGCTGGCACACACATGCCACAAAACATTAAAAACATATTAACCGCCAAAACAGTAGCTGTCATTTTCCCGTGCATAAAAGTGTGCAACTGCAAGTCACTAAATTTATCTAAACAATTTTTTTTAATGTTATGAATTGTAAAAACTGTGCTAGAAACAAAGTGAATTTTTCGTTACTTTTTTTCATGCGTATGTGCGATTATTATATGTTTGTGATAAAATCTTATGGCTGTAGTTTTTTAAAAGCCGTATCATTTCAAAAGGGAATAAATTAATAAATTTAAATGTTGGCTACCTTGTGCGCTGAAGTGTATACTATATATTGTGATGGCGGGAAATTAAAATTTCTAACCTAACTGTAAGTAAGTGTGTCAAGTGACTACGAAACGGAGAGCGCATATTGTTTGTAAGCGAGTTGAAGCAAATTTGATACAAACTGCAAATCATGTAAGTGTAGGGTTTTATAGTGTTAGGTGTTATTTAGTTGATTTTTAAACTGTTAATGTGTATACTGTTTATTGCATGTATGCCATCAATTGGTTCTTTTAACTTGCTAAAAATTTTGTAGTTTTAAACTTGTTAATGTAGGTATATTCACATGTTATTTTACTAATGTATCTGGAATGCAGTCTATCCCGTTGGCACTGGTCTGTTTTGTAGAAACAAATTATATCTGTATTTGAACACCAGAGTAGAGATGAGCTAAACTAGTATTTCTCAGGAACACCCCGTACCTGTTCCTAGTCGATACCTGTTGCTAATACCTGTTATGGGTAAGCTGTGTGCTAGGCTGCCTTGTTCCACTATTTCTCTTTGTTCTCGAATATCTGGTAACTTATTAGCAGTGTACTGCTCTGATCTTTTTCGCTACCTCTATGTAACGCGTACCCTCCCGGTAGTTGGATTCTTTCAACTACCTTCTGAAAAAACTTTTAAAGTCATCGCATCAGAGAAATAAGGTGTACGGGATTCCTTGCAGAGCATAACGTCGGCATTATGATTGTCCCACCAGGGAAACCCGACACGCGAGAAGGTTAGGTATGTGGAGGTATTTCACCTCGCATCTCATGTTCTTTTGGTAGGACAGTGACCATAGCAATTTTCTGGCGGCTGTTACTGTCCCAGCATGGAGGCATAAAAGAACAGCTAGAGACCTGAGCAGGAGAAATTAATTATAACTTCAAACAAAACTTTGAACATTTTTTTGTTGCCAAAAAATTGTAAAAATAAAAAAAACACATGCAAAATGGGCACTGTGAATGTGGTTGTTAAATAAGTAAAAATGAAGTTAGAAAAACTTTTTTATATTTATAATTCTCGTCCGTAAATACTATTGGGATGCAGTACTGAATACTAATATTAGACAATAGGAACATGCACGACGAAATGATATCGTAGAGCGCCGAGTAATAAGCAAGTAAGTGTGAATATTCCTGCTTTAGTAACAGGTAGGATAGCAACAGGTATCTCCAGAAACTAGGAACAGGTATAGACTGTTCTCGCCCAATACCTGTTGCTGATAATAGGTATTAAAAATGCTCCCCATCTCTACACTAAAGTAAAATTTTCATAAGGTTTGAATTCACTTTCATATCAAAGTAGAACTGAATGCTGGTGGGAATTGTTTGCAGTGTGTTGGTTTTTTTCAAGTGAAACTGTGGAACTATTTGTAAAATAAATATTCTACAAATTTGTTATTCGTACACCTATATGTACTGAAAAAGAAACAGCAAAAGAGATCATTTAAGTTTCCACAAATGTTACAATAACAGTTTTGGTCCAATGGTAATATGTTTAACTATTTTTCTTGTGTTGTTCCCAACTTTACTGATGCAGTGACATTTTTCGATGTTTAATTTCAAAAGTGCTTACGTACTTTAGAAAATCCTAGAATTGAAAAGAATAAGAGCAGAACTCTAGGTGGTTCACAAGAATAATTACGTCTGCCTACAGCTGACTGCACTGCCAAGAAACACTACGCTCGATCCTGGCTGAATTGTAAAACTGTACCACTGATCTATGTAATGAGTGGTTGCCATCACTGTCGCTCATTGGTTGTGATAACAAAGGAAGAACTTCGTCAGTTTAAGTAGCCAGCTTACATCATACAGATCAAGAAGTCTCTTATTTGCAACACCTGGAACCATACATTAAATAATTGGGTGTGAAAGGCTTTGTTTAAATAGCTACTGTGTTTGTAACCCCAGTTTCTCCACTCCCCAAGGACCCCCTCCCCCCCCCCCCCTCTCGCTTCCCTCTTTTATGTTTCCACTCCTTTTTCCCTTTGCCCTTGAAGTGAAATCTGCTCTCAAGACCTCGCTGTTAAGAGCCACTCAAATCTCTTCATTCACTCACTCAGTCTAAATGAAATGTTTGAAAAATTGCCCTATGTATGACATGCTTGGTTGTTTCTGAATGTGTCGTGTATCAAAAGTGTTTTCTACTACTATTTACAAAGAAGTGAATTATGTTTGGTTAAATCTAACCTTTACTTATGATTTATTTCTAATATACTATATTATTTAATTTATAATTAATATGAATAAAAATCAGAGAGAAAATAGGAGTTCTTTCCGCCTCCCCTGCCTCTCACAAGCTCCTATCTCAAGTTTGGACTCCTCTCCATATTTATCTTACATTCTCATTCTTAGTCTATTCTTCCTCTCTTTCTTTCTGCCTTCTGCACACTGAGTTATATATATATATATAATGATCTTTTGCTCCCCCCCCCCCCCCCCCCTCAACCTTTTTTCCTCTTCCACACTTTGACTGAAATATTGGTCAAGATTTCCATACCTTTCCTTATGCTCTCATGTGTGGATTATAGTCGTAAGAGGAATTTTTTAATGTAGGTAGCCATCTGTGATAATATTGATTGCTCAGACATTAACACATGAAAATAATAATAGCGAAGTTGTTTTTACATAGTTTTGCCATTTTTAATTTGGCTACTGATTGTTCTGTATGATTTTTTGTATGTTTGTGTGATGAATAAAGTAAAAGTTTAATATTACAATCTTGAATTTTTAGGTTGGAAGCTTTAAAGAAGTTGGAAAACAAAGCAGGTGAGGATGTGGCAAAAGATATTTCCATCCAAGATGCTTATTATAGAACTGTCAAAGAAACACTTCAGGGGAAACTATCAGACACACTTACTAACACACATGGTAAATATTGATATTGTTTCCTTTACAATAAAGATTGTGATATAGAGAGAGTCCAAAAATGTTTCTGGAGTGAGCATTTTTTGTAATGGTTCAGGTTTTTTTTAAAGATCTTTGTAATTGTCAGTTCCATTTATCTGTAGGACATCAGTTTTGTCGATACAGTTCTTATATTTGAGTATAATTTACCTCACACACACAAATAATTTAGTAAAGATGTGCATATCACTTTGCAAATGCTATCCATTTGTCAATAACGAAGTTAAAGCCTCGTATGCACAGTGTGAGGCACACGCCTTGGCACATGCTCGGGGCGACCAATGCAAACCATCTCACACAGCAGTGCACAGCGTGTCTCCACCACTACGAAACATGCAGATTGCCGCCGTTTTTACGTTTATTGTGATTTTCTGTACACAGAAATGGAAAGTAAAACATCGCCCTCGATGGAGGGTAAAGAACTTTACCAACAAAGTTGTGAATACGTTAACAGACTTTTGAAAGACGTAAAATGCGAAGAAAATAACACAAATTCTATGTGTATAGCTGCTGAAGACTTTGAACATGTGTTGAAGATAATTGAGCTTATTGCGAAAAAGAAAGACACGTATAAGCAATACGCTATCACCATCAAAGAAAGATTACTTGTTATATGCCGTTCACGGTAAAGTGAGCACTTTTTGAAGCTGTTTAATCACACATAATAATAAATAAATATGTTTCATTGTGGCATCGGATTTTTGGTTTTGGGTATGGTGAATGTATACACTGTGTTTATTACTAATAAGGAAGGGTTTACATTAACAAGTGGTGGAAGGATATAAATTGGTTGAAAGAAAACAGTAACTAGGGATTCAAAAGTGCTCACTTTACCATGAACGGCATATACTTTCATGTTCTTAGCAACTGGTCATTCATACACAAATTATACAATATGATAAAAACATTGTTCAATTTCCGTACTCAGTGTCACTGAATATAGTACTCCGTGTGTTCTCATTGCCATCACCAAACTCAGTTTCAAGTCCACGTGTTTCATTATTTGACAATGAAGCTGGAAATAGTTCACTTGTAGAGAGGTGAGAAGGTTCTTGACACAAAGGTGTTTTGGCCGCTGAAGTATAGAGGACAGGGGAAGAAGAAGAGACCACGATGAATGATAGGAATTATAATAGCTAGAAGTGTAGTGGCCATGATGATTGGGAGAGAACTAAATTAAAGTTTGCCTATTATATTTTTGCAGGTCATTGGCTACATGGGTTCCGAATGATTCATAAGGATCGGTGCTCACTGATTCCTTTGTATTAAAATTTCGTATGTGTTCTGTAGCATAGCTTCATTATTTTTATCATCAGTTGCACTGTGTTTCGTCGCTATTTGTAGTTTTATTCTTCAAACTGTTTAGAGTAGACTGCGGTGTCTTTGTCACATTGTGTGGCGTAGAATCTGTGATTTTGAATAATCATCTTGAGTTTCAGCAGAACTGTTTTGGTGTTCTCAAAAATACAATAATCTCCTCCCACCCCGCCACCTTCCATTATTTCCAGATTCCCTCTTCGGAAGAAGCATGGGTAGGAGTTTGTGAAGATTTTTAAATAAGTGGAATTTCCCAGACGCATTGGGCACAATGGATGGAAAACACGTTGTGATACTGACTCCGTGGCCCAGTGGAACTGAATACCATAATTATAAGAATTTTTTCAGTATAATATTTGGGTTTTGTTAGATGCTAATTACACTTTCCTATACATTGATGTTGAATGCCCTGGCAGAATCTCTGATGGAGGTGTCTTCAAAAACGCACAATTATATAGGAAATTAGAAGATGGACAACTTATTGTACCATAACCTCAAATACTGAAATTTCCATACACCATAGAAGTTCCATATATGATATTGGCAGATAATTAGAATGAAATAGTTATATCATTAAACCGTTCAGGGTAACGCCGCCAAGTTATTCAAATGAAATAATATTTAATTATAGCATATCCAAGGCTCGCTGCATTGTCGAAAATACGTTGGGTGCAATGTGTTTGGTGTTCCGATTTCTTAGAATACCAATACTGTTAAAACAAACTTTTTTGCGTTCTTTGGTTGTAACAGAGGCATATCTACATAATTATTTTTGTAAACTGTCTGCTTCGAAGACTCTGTTTATACGCCTGTGGGGACATTTAATACAGAACCAAATTGATAACATATTCCAGGTACATGATAGAATAACTCAGAACCCAATGCGCTTCAACCTGTCGGAAACACACTTAACACCAGTAACACAGCAAAACATATGCATCAACATTTAGCAAAACATTTTTTTAAACAATGATGCCATTCCTTAGCAATCAAATTATTAAAGCATGTATCAATATATTTAGCTACACACGCAACAAAGTCGGGTGACAAAGTAAGGAGCTAGTGTATTTACATGGTATGTGCAGTGTCGCTTGGTATGTTCTTGTTCGTAATGACGCTGTCGAGTGAGACACGGGATAACGGTGACACAATAACTTACAGTAGATGGGCGCCAGCAGTGTTTCCCAGTCACCGCACTGGTGAAACTTAGGGTTCTCAGGGATGTTGTGGGTTCTGTGTGTCCGTCTCTCCCGAGCATACTTACAAAACACTTTTCATTACTAAACATCATTACTAAACTTTTATCACTTGCAAAACTTGGCGAGAGGTTGCTGTCATTACAAAACATCATTACTAAACTTTTATCACTTGCAAAACTTGGCGAGAGGTTGCTGTCATTACAAAACATCATTACTAAACTTTTATCACTTGCAAAACTTGGCGAGAGGTTGCTGTCATTACAAAGGATAGACTTAGAGCACTGTGTTACTTGCCTTTAATCTGTTAATCATACAAGATCGTGCCAAGATTATTCTTATGAAAAACTTGGACGTGTCTAGCTAACTCCGTTCGCGTGCTCCCCAGCCCACAATTAATGTAGCATACCCGTAGATGGATGACTTCTTTGTGGTGTTGGAAAACACAATCTTCACAGGGGAAGGGGTCAACAGCCATGGTTGACTGCTGATTTTCCCTGAAGATAGGGCACAGAGAATTACAAAATGAACAAACACATATGATTATTTGGCATCACTAACGCGGACTCGTCTTGCCGCACATGGTCAGTGAGGTGACGACCTATAAACATAGCCGGCTAAAACGGAAATAATATCACTGTACCCTTTACATAACTGACATAAATACACTTGAAATATGATGGGACACGACATGATTGGTTACAATCAACACGCAGATGTGTGAAAGCAAACTTAGATGGTGCGGATGCTGCTGGATATACTTAGTAGTGGATCGTGTGGTGCAGATGAATTTTCAGTCGTCCTCCGTAAAAACTGCAAATTCTGTTCAGATAAATTAATATTGTGAATTGGAAAAATATTCTCTGGCAAATTTAGCATTTTAAGGCTTTTAACACGCCTGATGGCGGGAAAATCAATCTTGAGATTGACCGCATGGTCGTACATACAAATCATCAATTACGTAAAAATTATTTGAAACCCTGAATAAAAGTACATAGAACCCTGAAATAAATTACGGGGCATTGGATTTTTCACAAATAAACTCTCAAAGCGCATGGATGGCGTGGACATTGACTTGGCGGCCTTTAACCACGTGGTCGCGAGTGATGTGGCCGTAAAACAATTAAACCTGAAAATAACCCTGAAATACATACATAAAAATAAAGCCCTTAAAATAGCACGTATCAACAACACAGAAATTACACTGAAATGCCTTTAACATATGTGGATGGCACCTGATTTAAGTTGCGCAGGTCGCGTGGCCTCTCCGACATCTTTCTCCTCCTTTATATTCAAAAAGCCACAAGGGCACAAATGATTAAGTTAAGCGAAGCATAATGCTGGGGAATGTCTGGCAAAACGTATGCAAAGCAAAGGTTAACCGGTAAACTAAAGTGAAACTATTGAAATTTACATCAGTGCAAAATGTTTGTAGTGCGTACTTGACAGTGTCTTACCTCGCCAGCTCTCCTCGACGGACTGCCCTGAGGCAGGGGTCATGCGGAACTACCATGGCTGCTTACGGGGTTCGTACTAGCTATGCATGCAGAGTAAAACTTTGATGTTTGAAAATAAATGGCACACAGGCAATTTAAATACAGTAAAGTCCCGTTATAGCGTGATGTCGTGGTTCCAGGTTTGATCCTCGCTATAAGTGTGTCCTCGCTGTCCCCAAACTAGACCAATTTTGATCCCCAGTAGGGCCTACTACTTAAAAATCAACCTAAAATTACTTTTAAATTTTCAAACCACCATATTGTAACAAATATCCTGTTATGTGAAAAGAAGCGGAAAATCTGACCGCTCCACATAAGTATATGCACTCAGCCTGCAATCAGTTGCCTGTCCTACGCAGCATTTCCTGATATCACTTACTCGGCCGCTGAAGCACTGCCCTGTAAGTGATAACTCACCTGTCACATCTACGCACGACAGCCTCATACCAAATACCCATGTTTACTGGCATAATTCTCGCACCTACTTTGCAGGATTTTTTGCATAAATTAGGGTGCGTGAATCATGCAAAGGAATCGCCAAGACACGTGCATGTAAACATTAAAACTATGTTTACTGTAAGTAATCCCTCGCCAACTGTGGGGGATACATTTTTTTAAAAACACAGTACTTCTTTTGTTGATAATAGATATGAAGATACATATTCAAAAATTAAATCACTCGTGTGCTGGGGCCAGCAGTGAAAACATTGCTGTATGCATGTAGCTGAGTGAGCGCCTTGATCCTTGCAGCGCAGCTGGACATGGCGGCTTGCCGCTGTCTGTCGGTTAGTAGCTACACAATTATTCTGGTGAGCGGCAGCGGGCTACCGCTCACCACTGCCAGCCAGCTGGCAACCGCACGCCACTGCCATCATTACAGGTCCGGTTCTCTTCGTAACAGCGGCACGGTATTGGGTAAACATGACATGCACGTTAAACTCGGAAACAGTGAATTTTCGGCCTGCTTCTCTATTGCCGTGTTCCTGTGCATATGCAATTACCTGCAATTTAAATGCACCAGTTTGACTCTTATATTTACACATTATGCATTCGTACTAAACAAAAATCAATATAAATGATAACTAATCTCTTCACATTTCAAAAAACACCCACGTACAAATAAACTCAGTGACTGATTTTGTTTACATGTTTGCAGCGCGAATGCGGCCGCCACAAATCGATAACAGCACCAGTGACCTTGAAGTGTCAGCAACTTGGTGCAGTTGAACAAAGTGCACGCCGCGTGGGGCCCGTAAGCATTACATGCCTCGTTAAGAGAAATATGCTGCGTGAAATATGAAAGGAAAATTTTTTTCCCCTAATTCGACACCACAAAAAGGGGGGCGTGAGTTGTGCCAGTGCGAGAATTATACCAGTAAATACAGTAGTCGCTGGAATGTTATGCGCTTTCAACTAACAAAACCTGCATGGTGCGAGACTTACTCAAAACCAGCAAAAATTCAAGGAAACTTTATAAATCAAAAGACATGATTTTACACTTCAAATAAATATTCTGTTATGGAAAGTTAAGGTTACGACTTGTGCACGTGCATGCCCACATGTCACGTGAGTGGTGAGCGCCGTTATGTTCTTAGCGTGGCTGGCTGTTATCATCATCAGTAAGAAATCGAAACCAATCGTATGTAAACCATTTTGAAGTGCATATGTCGTCCACACCTGAAAAATAAGTAATAAATAGCATACAGACGGGTAGATAAAAATTAATTTAAAGTGTAAGTTCTTACTCCTTGATATTATAATTAAATTAATATTTATCGTATAAATAATACATCTAAAATATTTTTATCAAACTCAAGATACATCCAATTTCGAATTATCTCTGTGCTACTCTGTAAATGTATCACAGCATTTAGTATAATAAAGTTAAAATATATACATTCGGGGTCCAGTAAGTATACTTTTATTTTCGTGAACGTTTGTACAATGCCAATAGGGAAATGAGGTGTGTGTTAGCATGTGCGTGATTTTTTAATATTTATAATTCTCCTACAGGCACATTAATTTTGGTAGATGTTTCACGCCAAGCATCTTCCCTTTAATTTTCTTGTAATACTCCTCACTTTTTTGCATCACATAACAATTGATTACCTTCGTAAAGCCAATCACTTAATGTAAAACTTGGTTGTGTGCGAAGTGCAGAACGAGGCAAACACTACCCTTCCACATGCAATGCACCGCTCGTACTGAGGCTCCTTTGAACATGACCATTTTACAGACAAACCCACGGATTGCTGCGCACGTGCGCTGCACATATTGCACACTGCCTCGCACTATGCATACGTGGCTTAAAAAATACTTATATTTTAGAGCCGACTGTAGTTAGGCCTACAGGATTTGATGAAGAGATTTTCTAAGTGATTTATTTATTTATTTATTCATTCATTCATTCATTTTATAATTTCTACTACTCTTAATTTAATGAAAAAGAAAATATTTCCAATGCATTGCACAAAGTTTTTAACTGCTGCCCATCCAGTAGGCGTACATTTAATGTATGACAGTTTGTGATGGGTGGAAATAACGAGTGTTTAGGTACATGTGAAGTCATTTTGAATATAGTCTTATATAATTTGTAACTTAGATTGTAATAGTAATAGTCCACTTATTGTTTCCTTGGTGTATAATTTATGTCCATTCACTGTAGTGCAGTGTACAGGTTATTGTTTGACAGTTCAGTAGTGTACCATGTGGGATTTTTTTTACGGTGTGGGGGAGGGATATATAACAAATACAAATACTCCAAAGTAGGGAAATATTATACAACTCAGTCACTGCAAGGCATTGTGTGTGGAATTACATCATGTTGTTAGTCTGTATCAACAAGTGTGAACTACAATAGTCTTTCAGAAATTCAACAGAGATAGTAGACTTGACGCTGTGTGTGGTGTCTCAGAATGGAGTTTGACGGTTTGGTATGAGGTGTTGGAAAATGTTGGTGTTACATGACCAAGTGCCAGGCGTTGTGGATGGCGACGCCAATGAAGATTATTGTGATGTAGCACGGTGACTCTTGGTGATCTTGGGGTCCGGACGAAACCTTCCGTTGATGATGACGTCTGCTTCACAGATGCTGTAGTATTATTGCTTGTTGTT
The DNA here is from genome assembly GCA_029891345.1 of Dryococelus australis. Classification (NCBI taxonomy): domain Eukaryota; kingdom Metazoa; phylum Arthropoda; class Insecta; order Phasmatodea; family Phasmatidae; genus Dryococelus; species Dryococelus australis. The sequence goes on along the minus strand of CM057000.1, from coordinate 155,058,223 downwards.
TGCTAAACTGTAACCCATGGGCCAGTTACACGCCATGTTGATACAGTGAATTTCTGTGGTAAAATTAGTAATGCTTTTACGTCTTGCATTGTGGACTATCTGGGCTGACCACATGCCCGTACATAGACTAGGGGTTTAGTCTGTGACCGTGTTTTCACTATGGTCACGTGCTTAAAATATTTACAATGTTAAAAAATTTGATTGTCATACAAAGACTGAAAAAAAAATCTATATATATCCACTGGGTCACTGCAGCCCCAATTGATATAGTTCTATCCACTAAGCCACTGCTGCCCCACTTGGAATCGCTCTATCCACTGGGCCATTGCGGCCCCACTTAATTAACTCAACATTGAAGCGAGACATTTAGAGTAAACAAAAATAATATTCCATTACCTTCATATCTCTATGCATTAATACAAAACTTTCATAGGAAAAAGTAATTAAAAAATGAGTTTATAGTGTCAAAAGTCATGATTGCGTAATCTGATCTTGTTGAAATTCAAATTTGACCTGTATTTGATCCTGAGGATTTGCTCTGCAAAATTTGAAGAACTTTTGTTGAGTTTCAAGGGACTTAAAAGTATTAAAGAGGGCCGGACAGACAGACAGAGATAGTCCTACTATATAATAAAGTAAGATACTCTCGTTGGAATTTAAACACTTAACGACATTGATATGTTGAAAACACTGTAAAATAATTGCAACAATTCTAGCGGGTATTCTGAGGACCCGTGCCCTTACACGCCTTGCAGCTATCGGAATAATATATATGCTGATCAGGTCGCAGTTGCATTCATTCGGTTAAAGACTCTACCACTTCAGGTGGGAATAACTTACATGCTGGTGATGGGCTTTACCGGCCATCGGCGGTTACACTGCAAAACGGTTTACACCATGCGAAAACTTATAGTAAAATTATGCTTTCCAGGGACATGAGAGAGGTGTACCGCAGCAAAAATAAAACAATTCCAGATGATTAAGAGTCTATTGCACGTTAAAGATGATAGGTTCCAAAATGTTGTATGCTGCGGGAAAACGCGGAGCGCGGCCACACGCAACTAACTCTCTTTGATGCGACACGCTTACTTACTGAACGCTCACCCTGGCTTGCACACCAAGGAGGGACTGACTACTCGATAAGCTTACCTACTTATTTGTAGATGTTACATTGTACACAAATTACACATGAACACTTGATGATGATACACTTGCAAAACACCGGTGGAAATGAAATGAGCACAGAGTGGATGAAAACAAACTACTCAACAAGAAACATACTAAATCCACTGGACACAAAAAAGGAGTCAGGAAATGAACGTCTTTATTACGCACTTAATACCTGCTCACGTGGCGTGAGCCGCAAACCCTTCACTTATCCATTTGCATTTGTATTCCGAGCAGAGTCTTGGCTCGGCTGCACTGACATGTCCTGAATAACACTTGCACTTTGTACACACACTGCACGTACGTAGAGTGCAAACTCCAGCTGCGGTGGTGTTGAGTGCTCGGCCAGACAAACTATCTTATGCAGTGGGCTGTGGCACATGTCAGACTGATTCTATTTTGCTCACAATTTAAAGCATTCACCTAGCATTGATCTGTAATTTCTTTTTTTAAAATTTATTTTGAGAAGTAAAAGCATCTTCAATATTTTGAGTAGCTGTCAATTTGATGTGCAGCCTGCACACCTCAGATGTTATGGCTAACTAAACACCATTGAAGGTAAAGTGAGCACTTTGAAAGCCCTCTCATTTAGAATAATAGTCAATAAATATAAGGCATTAAGTTCCTAGTGCAGTGGAATATACACATTGTGTTTGTTGCTTACATGGCAATATTTATTTTAAAATGTGGTTAAAGGATAAAAAAATTGCTGATAAGTGCTCACGTTACCATGAACAGCCTATTGGAGCAGTGGTATTAATTTCATTACAGCTATTTTCATTCAATATTTGTGTCAAATTAACTATATCTACTGTCTCTGAACTGTCATCAATACTGTAACTACATACATTGAATGCCTTCATGAAATTTGGTCCATTGTCTTGCTTATATTAGGCCTATTTCAGAAATTTTAAAATTATGCTATTTTTCTTCAATTGATGTCGCTTTGTTTATGCCAGTTTTATAATTTATATTTTTAAGTTTTTTTATGACACTGGTAATTTTTTAATTGTTTGTATGCTCTAATGAAACTGCAACAGTTTGTTTTTGATCAGTGGAGTTAAGCGAATGGTAGTATTTGGAAAGTAAATATTTTGATTTGGAATCCTCTATTTATATCCACTCAGAAGTTTGAATATGTTGATTGCCAACACTGTAGTTTCACTGATATTGGATTCACAACAGTAGCGGACCGAGACGTTCAGTTTAGTGGCAGTCACTTCCCAATTTGGGCATGCAGATGCAGGTGTAGACTTCCTGCTTGTGGCATGGGAGTAGGAGACACACTTATCATAATTTAAGAAACTAAATCAGATTAATCAAATTAAGTGAGTATTTCAAACAAATGTTATGTTATTTCGTTTCAGTTTTAAAACATTCTCCGGTTAATTTAATGTCAGTGTGTGAGATTTGCTGGACCAGGAGGGGGGGGGGGGAGAGATTGAGATATTTGGAGACGGCTCTTAACATCTCAAGGTCTTGAGAGGAGCCAATGAGAGTGAGGCAAGGTGAGGATGAAGCAGCACCAGAATCCAAGGGCAGGGAACTGGAGATCCTTGAGAAAACCCGCTGGTGAGCAGTATCTTCCAGCATGATTCCCACGTATGAAAATCTGGAAGTGATCCCTCCGGGATTCGAACCCGGTTAGCCTAGGTGAGAGGTGCGTGACTACTACACCACCGCAGCTTGGGCAGTTTCTCTTGTTGAAAGTGAACATGAAGAGACAACTTCAGTGTTTTTAGTTAGCAACTACAAATATAATGCCAGGAGAGTATTATTGCAATGGGATTTTAGCACAAACTGGGTGATGTTAGGAAAGTGGCACAACGTGACCAAGCCCCCTAGTTGGGCATAGCCATTTGACGTGATCGTAAACTGGGCGTTAGAGAATGGTTGTAGGTTATGAGGTTCGATGATGCAGGATCAGGTTGCCAGGGGGTGCCAGTCCTCACTCAGTCGAGAACACTATGATGAAGTTGGGGTCGTGGACCGCTCACAGTAAATGTGGCTCCCTGATGCTCCAACGTCACTGCTGCAGTTGTCCTGTGTACTATAATCCAAGTGCCTGGTCTAGTCGAGGATATCTGAGCTCCCTCGATACGCTCATCCAAAACACTGCGGGAACTGTTAAGGCCATCCCCATGCCAAGACTTTGCTACATTACTTTTTCGCGATTAATGTGGCCATGTAGCTGCCAGAATAAATAAAAATGACGTAACTCTGCAATGTTCAGATTTATTCATTACGATCCCTCACGTGAGGCACTTTAATGAAAAACTCCACTATAGCATGGAGTGCTCTGATACTGTAAAAATGGTGCAAACGCCAACACAATTAATTTAAGTTCTTCGTAGACAAACAAGCCCGGTTGTCAAGCGGCACGCTCCCCAGATGAAAAACAACTTAAAACATTCCTGAAATTTCAAAATGACTACGGATATTCTACGTGGTTAGGCGAAAACGTGACGGTCCAGGGAGGATACGAACTGTACATCCGCTCAACAGTGAGGCGATGACGCGACTGACTGGGCAATGGCGCACAGCCCTCTCATTGGCTGTCCATTCCCGCCGGGAAATAAAATGACTGATGTCAGATGATTTGTGATGAGGCAGAACACTAAACAGACTCTTACGTAACACTCACAAATTAATAAAGGACAATATAAAGATATAAAAACTTGCGTGACTTGTGGCGTCAGATTGGTCGTGTACTTGACCTAAATAGTTTCCACATTCCCTAACTTGGCATGTGTTGCGTGTCTTAATTACTGTGTTACTTTTTAAACCTATTATCTCAGTCCTCTAATTTAATATCGTAGATCACGTTAACACTAAAAACCTTCGAAACTACTTGTAAATATAAAATGAAGAAAGTAGGGTTAACTTCGCCACGTGCTCAATTCTTAAGTTGGCACTCGTACACACAAGGCATCCTAACCTCCTGGTGTGGTTTTCGTACTGTTCTGAACACTGACCCTATAGCATGTTATATGACCTTTCTGAGGCCCCTACTGGTATAATACTATTTTTATATCACAACAGACACATGAGACGTTTGTGTGTGAATTGCATACGAAATAAAATTACTTAAAATTGAAATACGACGTCCATCATAGCGCAATGATATGTGGGATCCAATGAAGATGTGAAGCGTCTTTTGTGCGCAACACATGCAATACATTTCACTCTAATAATTACAAAAACCCTATCAAAATTAATACAAGAACACTGAACACTGATTATCATATGGCGGTAGCATTTCCACTCACTTACCGTACATGTGTATGTCAAGGGACATCTCGTGCGCGTAGTGCACTGTGCACTGTGGCTAGGAACAGGTTATACGCTGATTTAATATATAAGACAAAATGAACATAACACTTCAAAACATGACAATACCCTTGGAAATAATATTACAGCGTGTAGAACAGTGCATGCTGGTGTGTCAACACATGTTCGTAACCTCAATTCACAGGTTAGGTGCACACAGTGTTTTGCACTTGGATGTAAACAAACCCTATTTAATAACCCAGAAAAACACTGACTCTACTTTACACGTGGCAGACAATAAAAATCACTTTAATTTTTACAACACGCATTTACGCACGCCACAGATGCAGCCAAGGCACTAAGGAACTGTACGCTTGACATAACTGTTGCACCGTAGCTGCTCCTCTGTGCATGTGGGTGGTGTATGCGGTGGACGAGGTGAACGGGCTAAGGTTAGGGACGTGTGGCACACGTCATGGGCTTATCAGATGGTGTATGTGAATGCAGTAAAACCCTGCTAAGACCTTTCTGAGGCGAACAAAAAAAAATCATCTAGGTAGTTATTACCCAGGAAACCATATTAGAAGGGTTAAATCTTCATACATATGTATAGAGATAAGATGCAAAATTAGTGAACTTATTATCAGGAAACTTCTTAACAGTGTTTTACATGCTGTAATAAATTCCTGTAGAGCAATATATTAGTAGCAACAAAAATGCAGTGTTCAATGTGTGACTGGCTGTGAATGTCTGAATTATAAGAAATTTCATACCAGTGATCCTGCAGTGCTCTTTTACTAGTTAAATTACAGGAAACACATTTTGCAGGTATCAGAGGTGAAATTGAGAGTTACAGAGAAAAGTTGAACAACCTGCAGTCAGTTTTATTAACGCTTCAAGAGAAGAATGTAGCAGAACATAAAGTTTTAACAGAAGATCAAAAAATATTGGTGAGTGCATGCAGTAGTACCGTTATTTATGTTGAAATAAGTTCTAGCTGTAATTTTGCTGGCCCCAGCAGACATTCATATAAAAATCTTAAATTTACTTAAATTAAGTTACAAATGTACACAAAAATTAAACCAAATAAATCACAATATAAAAAAATTAAATTAGTTTTAACTCTGATTCTATGTACTTCACACAACAGTTAGCTGTCAGCGAAGTGATCCTCAGTGCAAGATGGTCCACTACGACGCTGATGGTGGATGTACCAGCTGGAACAGTTTCATTTTGTTACATATTTATTTATTTATGTTGTGCGTACTGTTCTCTTGTTGTACAGTATGCTAAATGTCCTGTTTTTTTTAGATTAACTGCATGACCTAAAAAACATACAAAGTTAAGTGGGTACTTGCACCTGAACAAATTATCACTGTCGTGTGTTCATACAAGTACGTATTATAAATGTCTTTGCAATATTTTGGCTCAATCCAGTACATGTGTTAATGTATTAGTGTCCAAGTTGATTTAATTTAACGTGTGCGCGTGTTTTATGCCTGTATACTACTTTTATGTATGTAGAGTTTGTTGAAAATGCAGTGTCTCCGACACATATCCTGTTCTTCCTTCCTAACTATCTGATAACCCTATAGGCGGTTCATAGTAAAATGAGCACTTTTGAAAGCCCTACTTAATATGTACTTGTATGCTATGCACGTTGTGTATTCTTCCGCCTTATCTAATATTAACATTGTCATGGGCTTCATCACTTTATTCATGCGTCGGCCAAGTGAAGCTGTGAAATTTTTAGAAAAGTAAATATTTTACAAATCTGCTCATTTTTACACTTTGATGCATTGAAAAAAAAAAAAAAAACAGAAAGCTAAATAAATAATAAGTTATCAGAAATGGTTACCTAACACTTTTTTCGACGTTAAGATATGGAACTACGTCCCATCCATTGTTACCAACTGTACTGAGCACATGTCACTCAGTGCGCCCGTTAAAATAGACGCAGGTCGGGGCAGTGATTTTTTTCAAAGATTGATTCCAAAAGTGCTCACTTTATTGTGAATAGCTATTAGCCAGTTGTCCTTCCTAATTTCTCATGTAGTGGTCGTGTATACAGGGCGTGTGCGCTGTATATCCAACCTATTATGTGTCATTTGTTCTGTTTTCATGTTTTGCTATTAAGTTGATAAGATCTGAATGTTTTTAGTTTTCAGTTGCATAGTTGCAGTGGAAAGTACTCAGTATGACATGTTAGGTATTTATAAATGTTTGTTTAATGTCCCCTATATTCAGTCTGAGTCATAAAATGTGTGTGTCTTATGCATGTATACGTACTTTGTTAATTTAGGGTGGGTCGAAATAGACTTAGTAGTACACAGCTTGAGCAGGTCGTGGCCGCCTCCTCCCCTCCCTCTCCTGCTTCTCTCAGGTACTTACTCCGTCTCTAATGGCGGTGTACACAACATACTGGAAGTTTGTTTTGCTGGCACCGTACACTGTGAGGTTCAGTGGTCAGCAATATTCCATGTGAGTTACTAATTCCTAAACCCTTCTACTATCCCAAGGTTATGAATGGTTCATATTACCATGTTCGATTGTGAAGCATACAGTTCATTGGTTATGAGAACGTAGCAAGTGTTGCATCAATTTAAGTACCTTTACCATTAATAAAAAAATTATTGTTTCTGACACCTGAAACTGTTTATTAAGATGGGTCTGAAAGAGTTATGTCAGACCTACCCAGAGTCATATTTAGGCATGGGCCTTATGGGCCCAGGACCAGGGCGGCAAATTTATGGGGGCGGCAAAAAAGTGATCATTTGCAATAGAATAGATCTTTAAAAATCTCTACGAGTTGTATCAAAAGTTCAAATTGCGTTGAATATTTATTTATGTAGTCCTGCTACAAACTGTTCAGCCGTAAAGTCTTTTTCAGCACTTGCAATAATTAAAAATTATTTGCGTTTTACAATAGTTGAAAATTATTTGCGTTCATCACAAACTCAAAAACGCTTGGTACAACCCTCTATGCTTGCAATTGAAAATGATTTAATTGTGAAACTGCACTGTGACGATGTTATAAACAAATTTGCAAATGAAAAAGCAAGACGTAAACCACTCACCTGTTAGTTAAAAGTGTTTTATTGTTTGACAAACTGTGAATAAATATGTGTTTTGTCAGTTATGTGAGATGTTTGTTTGTTATATAAGAGATTTTGTGCTCGTAGCATAAAAAAACATGAAGAGAGAAAATATTTCCTTTGGGCCCGGAGGTGTGCCAGTAGTTAAATTCAGCCCTGGACCTTCCTATCCACCAACCTACCTATCATTACGTGATGGTGATGCTAGTGTGTTGTGCTGTTTCACAGGAGATGAAGCAGTTTGACTTGTCTCTGCAGAAGAAGCAACATGCTGAGCTGCAGGAGATGCTGAGCCAGTTCCAGTGTGATCCGAAACTGTGCAACAGTGATGTGAGACTGCTCACAGAATGCATGTCAGTGTTGCAACTATTATAATTGTATTTTTTTTAATGTACATTTTATTTTATTACGTGTTGCAAAACACCCTGAATGGCAACAAGGCCTTAGTAGGCAAACAGAATTATTTCAGGAAGAAGGGAAGAAAAGATCTAGGGTCTGCATTAAGGAATTATCCCAACATTCTTGGAAATGGCTATGAAAAGGTTTTGACGTGCACAAATTCTTAAAACATAAAATCAAGGACAGAATTTGAACTTTTTAATTGTGATGGGGTTAGATTTATCATTAACAAGATTTTTGAATTTGGTAACCATTAAATATCTGCTTGCCTAGGATTCTTAGTTCAAACAAAGTCTGGGTAATGCTGTTTGAAAGTCCTCAAGCTTTGAGTCGTCAAGCTCAAGCTCTTATCACATACAAAAAATAAATTTTACAGTAAAGAAAACATTTGTGTCGATAAGTTGTGTCTGTATCTCCAATCCTGAGGAATAATTTTAACTGGAACATGTCTACCTTTTAAAATACCATAGAACCCTGTTGTACCTAGTCATTCTGATGAATATACTTTCTGTGTCCGCTATAGAGGGAAACTGTTTGTGGGAGAGTATTTTATAACTTTGACGCATGCCCAGTTAAGTCGGAATGGCACGTTTGTCTAGAATTTTAACACCTGACCAATAGCGTGGTTTAAATGAGGCTTAATGGTGTTTGGCGAGGGGTGTTGATTACTGACTTACACTATTGTCCTGGGTGATGCTGTGTTGGTCTCACTCAGTGGCAGCTGGCTCGCCCCACTCTGAAGCGGCGATTCCAGGTGGACTACTTTTCTGCTCCAGAAGTGTAGATTGGACCAACCATGCCTAGCCTCAGTCTGATAACTGGGTCGTACTCGTGGCTGGTACGGAAGGATGGTGAAACGTATACAATTATGACCAGAGCAGCTGTGACTGCTTGGCGTCTGAGTGTGGTAGCGCGGTGCCATTCCGCCTGCCTTTCCTTCGTAGGAGGTGGTAGTGCAGTGCAGACCACTGTTTGGCAGCTATGTAATCTTGGTATTGTTCCCTACGCTTGAGGCCACGCCTTACCTTGTAAGGCATAGAGTAAAGCGGCTTAACAATTTACGTAGTGCACCTTGATAAGAACAGTACCTACAGTGTTCACCCAATAACTGCTTGCTGGCACGGGCTCGGTAAGTCTCCACTGATTCCCCATGCTTGGTAGGCTGATAAGAGATGGGGAGCCGTTTGAACCTCCAATGCCTCTACTGGTTGTGCGTTCAGGCAAGGTTGAGCAGCAAGTCTCACGCTATGGTCACTTCAGCACTAACTTAGTGCTCGAAGTGAGGAAATAACCCGGGTTTGTAGCCCCTTCTTGAATGAAGATCTTACTAGTGGTTGGGGCTCCGCTGTTTCTTCCCTCCAGCACTGAATTAGTGCTCAGATTTATGGAAAAATAAAAACAGGTGCCATCTAATGTATATGATTTTAGCCTCAGGGACTCCTGAAGGGGGTCCGTAGGAAGACTAAGCAGGTTAAATAACAATCTCCCGGTTCAACAGAAAAGTACTTTACAGAAGAAAAAGCTTAAGGATAGAGAACAATAGATGTTTATTGAGAACTCATTAAACATGTGACCCCTGCTACCTCCTACCGAACAGTGCAGTGCTGAAGGTAACTACGTTATCCCGGTGTAGGCAACCTGGTTCTAGGTTACAAGGGAAAGAATATAGTTCTAGACGAATACAAAGTGAATTACTGTTAAACTGTACTAACTAAACGGATGTCTAGAAGAGACAAAGTGAATTTAATGGGTGTTAGTGTGTTTGCTGGATGACAGGTCGTCGTAGTTGAAAGTAGCTGCTGGGAGTATACTTAAGACTTGGAAGATTTCTGTAGGTCCCAACACTAGACAGTGCTCGAGATGTCGCAAGAGAAGACACGAGAATGACAGCTGGAACCCCGCTGCACACGGACTTACATAGTACTCAAGTCTAGGCTGCTGCAGTGGGGTGCGGGGAAGGTGAGTGACGTCCTTCTGCCATGGTGTGGGAGTTGAAAATCTCTGATCAGCAGTAGTCAGCAATACTGCTTTGTTCATCTTCGTAGCGCTCGCCCTTGCCCGTTGACGGGCGGCTTGTAGGCTCTCAGCGCGGGTAGAGGGGAGGAGGCGGCGTGCCCGCTGGTTGCGTAACCTTATGGTCACATGCTCGGGCTGCCCGGCAGATTCTCTGCAACCGAAAACTTATGTGCAAAGTGTTATTTGCGCAACTCTCACGTGAGTGGTTGAAGTAGAAAACTCTTACGTGGGTTGAAGTAAAGGTATATTTCATGTAAAGAGCAATGAGTTGTAATTGTAGTTGATGCCGTCTGGTGAGATACGAGACGAACTGTGACACAATAACTTACGGTAGATGGACGCCAGCGGTGTTTCCCAGTCACTGCACTGTGAGACTCAAGGATGCTGTGTGTTCTGTGTGTCCGTCTCACCTGAGCGTACTTACGAAACACTTTTCATTACTAAACTTTTATCACTTGAAAATTTGGCGAGAAGTTGCTGTCACTACAAAAGAAAGACTTTGAGCACTGTGTACTTGCTTTTATTCAGTTAACCGTACAAGATCATGCCAAAATTAAAGAAAGCTCGGTCATGTCTAGCTAACTCCGTTTGGGTGCTCCCCAGCCCGTAAATAATCTAGCACACTTCTAGACAGATGACATCTCTGTGGTGTTAGAAAAAACAATTTTCACAAGGAAAGGGGTCGACAGCCACAAGAGTGAACTGCCGATTTTTCCTGAAAACAGGACGCAGAGAATAATGAAATGGACTAACACATGTGATTATTTGGCATCACTAACGCGGACTCGTCTTTCCGCATGTGGTTAGTGTGGTGACAGCCTATACACAAAGCTGGATAGGACGGAAATAAATCACCGTACACTTTACATAAAATGGCACAAATACACTTGTATTATGGTGGGACACGACATGGATGGCCACAATAAACACGTAGATGCGTGAAAGCAAACTTGGATGATGCAGATGCTGCTTTATATGATTTGTAGCGGATAACGTGGTGCAGAGGCAATTTCAGTCTTTCTCCGTAAAAATGACAAATTTTGTTCAGATAAATTGTTCTAATGAATAGGAAAAATATTCTCCTGCAAATTGTGACATTGGAAGGCTTTTAGCACGCCTGATGACGGGAAAATCAATCTTGAGATAGACCGCATGGTCATACATACAAATCAATTACGTAAAAATTATTTGAAACCCTGAATAAAAGTACATAGAACCCTGAAATAAATTACGGGGCATTGGATTTTTCACAAATAAACTCTCAAAGCGCATGGATGGCGTGGACATTGACTTGGCGGCCTTTAACCACGAGGTCGCGAGTGATGTGGCCGTAAAACAATTAAACCTGAAAATAACCCTGAAATACATACATAAAAATAAAGCCCTTAAAATAGCACGTATCAACAACACAGAAATTACACTGAAATGCCTTTAACATATGTGGATGGCACCTGATTTAAGTTGCGCAGGTCGCGTGGCCTCTCCGACATCTTTCCCCTCCTTTATATTCATAAAGCCACAAGGGCACAAATGATTAAGTTAAGCAAAGCATAATGCTGGGGAATGTCTGGCAAAACGTATGCAAAGCAAAAGTTAACCGGTAAACTAAAGTGAAACTATTGAAATTTACATCAGTGCAAAATGTTTGTAGTGCGTACGTGACAGTGTCTTACCTCGCCAGCTCTCCTCGACGGACTGCCCTGAGGCAGGGGTCATGCAGAACTACCATGGCTGCTTACGGGGTTCATACTAGCGGAAGTGCTATGCATGCCGAGTAAAACTTTGATGTTTGAAAATAAATGGCACATAAATAATTTAAATATTGATTTACACTTTAGATTTTTCTTATGAATTTTCTGTATTCCTTAAATGTCTTTTTTGACTGCGTTTACGCCGGAATAATAATGTTCTGAATCTTTGCACGGCCTGCATTTTGAATTCATAACGAAACATTTTCCAATATTATCAAACATACATTTCAAACATTTAAACACTTGAAAAACCTGAAAATAAACAAGATACATAATTTTACACTTCAAATCAATATTCTGCTATGGAAAGTTCAGGTTATGGCCTCTTTGCGCACGTGCATGCCCACGTGTCACGTGGGTGGTGAGCGCCGTCATGGTCTTAACGCGGCTGGCTGTTAGCCGGCATCATAGTTGATTAGTAGTATGAGTGGTACGTGTCAACTTATTTTTCTAATGTCACGTACGTCCTAGTTATTCTGGCAAACAGACTGCCATTTATTAACCATGACATACACATGCACTTCTACCACATATACAACCAAGACAACATAATTCCCCACAAGACAACTTATTTCCCTACAACTACTACAATTATATTTCACAAAATAAATTTAAATACACCCCAAAACATAAGTATAAGTTGTGCATTTCAGTTTACTTCAGCCAGCAATCTGTTAAAATACACACTGCACTGTTTTAATTAAAATATGTTAAACATAGACATATCTTTGGTAACTTGTGGGAAAGAATTTCGTAACTGAAATACACACTCAAAAAAAATCTAAGTCAAAAACTGAATTCCAACGAAACCTGCTTGGATAGTTCTTCAAGGGACCAGAGGGTAAAACCAATTCATGCAGACTTGTTCTTCATTCAGACAAGAACTGGTTTGCGGGTGTGGATGGGCACACTATGTCTTAAGAAATAGTAGTATATCCTGTGGGTGGTAAACTTAAAATAGTCAAGAAAGATATGGCAGGAATAGGCCACTAGGCTACTGAGTACATCGTAAATAGTAGACAGAATGCACTAGTACCCACAAGGCGGCACTCGTGGATACACACACAAACAAAAGTCCTGCACTATTGTTAGGAGGTAGAGCCCTCGCCACTCTGGTTGTGAGATGCTGCAACTGGCTTCTCCCAGCTATGGCTTGTTTGGTGTCTGCTCTATGGCCATTCATTCTCTGTCTGAGAGTGTTGGTGGTGAGGCCAATGTACTCTGCAGTGCAGTGAACGCACTGAAGCTGATAGATGAGTTTCTGTCGCACAGTAGTTGCTGTCCTGGAATGGTAAGTAAGCCTGCTGTTGAAGAGGGTGGAAGACTAGTGAACAGCACAAGAGATATTGCAGGGATGAGACGCCCTGAGGGTTGCTATGTTGTTACTGACTGTGGAACTGGGTGGCAGTTTTGTATTTCAGAATAAATAATCATGGTTCAGTTCAATCCCATAAATATTTACATTATTGAATTGGTGAGAATTTTCTATGTCCTCAATTCCTGGTGTGTCAATATTTAATCTGAATTTTAAAACGTACTGAAGTGGAACTTCGAGTAAGGCAGAGGATGCTCTATCTTGAGCGCAGGCTTTCAGGCTCTCCTTGTTACAGTTAAAACGTACTGAAGTGGAACTTCGAGCAAGGCAGAGGATGCTCTGTCTTGAGCGCAGGCTCTCCTTGTTACAGTTAAAACGTACTGAAGTGGAACTTCGAGTAAGGCAGAGGATGCTCTATCTTGAGCGCAGGCTTTCAGGCTCTCCTTGTTACAGTTAAAACGTACTGAAGTGGAACTTCGAGTAAGGCAGAGGATGCTCTATCTTGAGCGCAGGCTTTCAGGCTCTCCTTGTTACAGTTAAAACGTACTTAAGTGGAACTTCGAGCAAGGCAGAGGATGCTCTATCTTGAGCGCAGGCTTTCAGGCTCTCCTTGTTACAGTTAAAACGTACTGAAGTGGAACTTCGAGTAAGGCAGAGGATGCTCTATCTTGAGCGCAGGCTTTCAGGCTCTCCTTGTTACAGTTAAAACGTACTGAAGTGGAACTTCGAGTAAGGCAGAGGATGCTCTATCTTGAGCGCAGGCTTTCAGGCTCTCCTTGTTACAGTTAAAACGTACTGAAGTGGAACTTCGAGTAAGGCAGAGGATGCTCTATCTTGAGCGCAGGCTTTCAGGCTCTCCTTGTTACAGTTAAAACGTACTGAAGTGGAACTTCGAGCAAGGCAGAGGATGCTCTATCTTGAGCGCAGGCTTTCAGGCTCTCCTTGTTACAGTTAAAACGTACTGAAGTGGAACTTTGAGCAAGGCAAGGATGCTCTATCTTGAGCGCAGGCTTTCAGGCTTTCCTTGTTACAGTTAAAACGTACTGAAGTGGAACTTCGAGTAAGGCAGAGGATGCTCTATCTTGAGCGCAGGCTTTCAGGCTCTCCTTGTTACAGTTAAAACGTACTGAAGTGGAACTTCGAGTAAGGCAGAGGATGCTCTATCTTGAGCGCAGGCTTTCAGGCTCTCCTTGTTACAGTTAAAACGTACTGAAGTGGAACTTCGAGTAAGGCAGAGGATGCTCTATCTTGAGCGCAGGCTTTCAGGCTCTCCTTGTTACAGTTAAAACGTACTTAAGTGGAACTTCGAGCAAGGCAGAGGATGCTCTATCTTGAGCGCAGGCTTTCAGGCTCTCCTTGTTACAGTTAAAACGTACTGAAGTGGAACTTTGAGCAAGGCAGAGGATGCTCTATCTTGAGCGCAGGCTTTCAGGCTTTCCTTGTTACAGTTAAAACGTACTGAAGTGGAACTTCGAGTAAGGCAGAGGATGCTCTATCTTGAGCGCAGGCTTTCAGGCTCTCCTTGTTACAGTTAAAACGTACTGAAGTGGAACTTCGAGTAAGGCAGAGGATGCTCTATCTTGAGCGCAGGCTTTCAGACTCTCCTTGTTACAGTGAAAAGAACTTCATAAATTTGTTGATTGATATATTTTTTATAACCTTCAAGGTGCTTGTTTTATCTGTTAATGTCAGGGGTACAATTTTAGTTTTTTGCATTGTTTTTAAAAATTAAATTAACAACTTCCTTTCTAATTTTTTTGGATATAAATTCTTTCTTAATGTGATCTTTATATAGTAAAGGCAATGTCATTTAGACCCTAAACAGTTCATGAGACAAACAATTATGAATACTTTATTCAATAATACTACCTTAGTCATCGAGAATCAATCACAAAAATAATTTTGTACATATATTTGATTGGTCCACTGTGATGTGTAAAACCATACTTTGCCCCCCACCCCACCCCAGCCCCTCCCCCCTTCACAAAAAACGGCCACCGTTGAAAAAAAAATTCTGGCTCGCCTGCTCTCCTTTTACCCGCAACTGTATTTCTCTTAATGATGGGTTCCGCTGTGAAAATATTTCTGGCCTCTTCCCTTAACCCAATGTAAAGACTCATGATCATCAATGTCTTGCTAGATCTTACAGCTACAAGGCATCCTCGGTTCACAACTTGGGACAAACACTAAAACATTTAGTTTGGAAAACTGCAGGAAATAGAGCACATTTATCACTGGTGCTTTCATTGCTTACACACACCTGTGGGTTATTGCTGAAAGTACTGCTTTATAGGAGAGAAAATGCACAAAGGTTTTGCTATCTCAAGAAAATAACAGATACCTTGAACTAATTTTTGCAATCTGAGCTGGAACTTTACTGTTAATAGGAATTCATTACAGAAGCGATAGTTATAAATTAATGTACTGTTTCCTGAATGAATAATGTCACATGTTCTAGCAAACTATCTTAAGCCGATTCGCTGTGTGGTTTTTGTAGGCTGACTACAGGTGACTAACAGGCAGCTGTTCAATGTGACATCTGATTGACAGGCAGCTAACAGATAGGACAGTTGACAGACAAGCTACTATTAAACTGGTCAGCTGACTGATAGCAATTAGGCAGAGCGTATAACAGGCAGGCATGTGTTCGACAAGCCAGCCATCTGAATTTTTCCTGTCTGATAATTCAACGATGAGTTTCAGTCAGTTGACTGAAGCCCAAATTTTACAGTAATACAGACCATTCATTGTTACTTGCAACATTTCTATAGCGATGCCTGCTCAAGTCACAATACTTGCTGGCTATTCATTTGCCTCATGCAAATAATGCTTAACTAAGTCTATATGCTGTTCACAATAAAGTGAGCACTTTTGAGGCCCTAGTTACTTTTTACTTTCAGCCATTTTTTATACTTTAACTATCTTTCTAAAAAAAAAATATTACCATGTAAGTAATAAACACAATGTGCATATTTCATTTACTGACAATTATTCCAAATGAGAGAGTTTTCAAAAATGCTCCTCTTTACCATGAATTGCCTATAGGAAAATTCACCAGAGGAATAAATGCACCACATTTTTGCACTCTCAGTTAATCACATTTTGCATGAGAATTATTTCTTAAAAGGCAGTACCAACACATCTATGTTCTCTCTATTTTCTTCACACTAATTATAAATTAAGTATTGTAATTTATAGATAAAATATAAGTAAAATTTCAGCATTACTAAAACTTCTTTTATGTTAATAGAATTGTAAGATTCTTGTGATATATGACGCGTGTAGGTGACACCCAAACACGTCGTACATGGGCAATTTTTCAAGGGTTTGATTCAAATAATGACTGTGAATGGACTATAAAAGAAATTTATAATTGCTGCTACTTAACTGTACTGCTTTGTTTTCCAATTTATTATATTTTGTTATGTTCTTAAAAAGTTTTGGTAGAGTGTGTGTTACTGAAAGGTTGAAAGTAATATTTGTTTTATATTTATGTTTGTTGTGTGTTTGCAGGAGAAAGCTGAAACTTTACTACCAGACAACGCGCATCAGGTGGGACTACAGTGCCGCTGAAAACATGGCAAAGGGCTGTATCCTTGTTTCATTTAAATACGTCAATTTATTTGCTACTTTTAAACTTGTACTGGTAAAAAATTCAAGTGAATTTTTAAAATTCAACCTGAAAATGTCAAGTGTTGCTGATGAGTTTAAACTTTCGAGTGGTTGTGTATGACTTTTTGTTAAGTTGCTAGGAGTGAAAGTGTGTTGCAAGCGCTCACCTCCCACCAAGATGAACCTGGTTTGATTCCTGGCACGGTCACTGCATGTGGAAATCATGCTGGATAATGTCTCTGGCCAGCATATTTTCTCGAGATCTCCTGTTTCCCCCATCCTTAAATTTCTGTATGGCTCCATGCTTGCCTCGCTTCATCCTCATTGGCTCTCAAGACCTTGATGTTAAGAGCCGCCCAAATCTCTCCGCTCTTCACTTTTTGTTTGGAAAGAGATGCCACATGCTGTAGTGAGTGGCTTTGTTACTGCACACTTGGCAGTTATATTTCTTACATACAGTCTGTCCTTGGAAAAATGTGTGCATTTCGACACCTTCCCAGTATTTTGAGAAGGTGTAACGACTGACATGCCTCTCACCGAGGTGAACTGGGTTCGACTCCTGGCACAGTCACTTGGAGTTCCCTCATGCTGCGGAGGTTGTCATTGGCTATTTTGAGGCACTCTTGTTTCCCCTACTCTTGCATTCCTCGCCTCTGTATTCTCTCACTGGTGCTCAAGACCTCAAAGTCATGTGCTGACAAATAACTCTCAACTCACCACTGTATTCAAATGATGAATGGGTAGTGACATGGATTCACAGAGTTCTTATGCAGGATCCAGCTTTCTTTTTGACATATCATACACTGATTTTTTTTTTCTAATTGAAGGACAATGACATTGTGTTACCTCACTGCTTTACGGTTGTTTGGTTTATATAAATAATAACTTCTTAATGCAGTTCTGAAAATGAAAAGTCTACCCATGTGTATATGTACCGTATTTTGGCATGTATAGGCAGCACTAGAAATTTTTGATGAAAAATTAGGGATAGTTAATTTTTCAAGTATAGGCCGCATTGAATTATTGTATTTCTGTAAATATTGGTAAGCCACAATTCCGTACAAACATTATAAATTCCGACTTAATTTCTCCCCTACAAAACATCTGTGACAGAAAATTTAATGCCAATATATTGTATATAAGCCGCACCCCACTTTTAGTAATATATATATATATTTTTTTTTTTTAATGTGCAGCCTATACACATCGAAATATGGTACTTCAAAAACATTTTTAAAACTTTAGAGTTTCAAAAGCTATTTAACATCAATTTAATCAATGCATTTTCCAATAATCAAAACAAACAAACGTGATTTGGCTGCTACCGAGGGGCCTAGTACGCCGAATTTGAGAGAAACCCTAATTCATGGCTAGAAATTTAGAAAACATGTTATAGTTCTCCCATGGGTGAGCACATGCAGACTCGTTCCCAGGGCGGTGGCGGGTCGACAGCCATGTGCCGGTCCCCTCGCAGCGCACAGTAAGTCTGAGCATGTGGTTTCTGGAGTGGGCCAGATCCCGAAGGTACTTATAGTACGAGCAAATAAAAATATTAGACTCTGCTAATATACAGCTGTATATTGACAAAACGAGATAAATTAACATTTCAACACACACTGATCCTCATCTAATGTGGACATGGCAATTAGGCCTACCACAAGCTGAAACTGTAAAAAGCCCTTTTGCATCTATATGAATTACGGTGTTCAATCTCCGGTGCCGCTAGTCTAATGGAGATGAGAGTGCAAGCGTAGGTGGAGCGTAAGTTAATATAAGGTTCCGGAATTAATAAACTTACTATTTCAGCTAAATTTCCACACAAAGAAGTTGATGGTCTCCGTGACGTGGAACACCTGCCCTCTCGATGAACCGCTGGTCTAGACTGAAGATGGTGACTCAAAGATCCCGTTACGTGGCTGAGATCTCCCGCCAGCATCGAGGGAATTTAGATAAAACATGCACATGAACAAATGTACACAGGGCAATGTAAAAAAAAAAAATATATGGACGAACGTGTGTGAAAACTCTCTCTCCGTGAGACATTTGGCGACCATATCCCGTGGATGAGCCGGTTCGTGTATGTAACTATCTGGTTACTGGTCCTCCAAATTTAAGGTGCGTGTGTGAACATTTTGCTCCTTCGGGTCGGATCCAGTGCAAAATTATGCCTGTGCGTAACTTTGTGCATGTTTAGTGACTTTAGGTTTCTATCTAAATAGTTGTTTGTGGGCACAAACAATAATAAAAAATTAAGAAATCATGAAATTATGTATGCCCGTTGACGCATGCCACACTGCTGCACAGCGTACATGCACACCCTACGGGTCAACTTTGCCCCATCAACAAGCACTGATAGCATTTGGGGCAAGTTTAAAGCAACATACATTTATTCCAGTGGCTACAGGGTTGATTCCACGCGTTAGACAACTACAGACACAAGAATAATTAACTCGTTTAGTTATGGAAATTGTACTGCCCACCCAGAATTCGGCATGTGTTCGCCACACCTGAGACTAGAGATTGTTTTACCAGGTGAGCTACGGATACACCAGAGCCAATAAGGAAGTTGAGTCACCACAGGATTGCGGCACCCCTGCGCCCAGTCACGTCACAGCCGCCGAGCCTCTATAGAAGAGACTGTAAACTTATCAGCCTCCATCCAGGGTGATAAGAAAAGCGTGATGCTGCCTGCTACCCTGAGATTATCTACCCCTGCGGTGGAAGGCTACCAACCCCCCATCCCTGTGACAGCCATGAAGCTGAGATTTCGACTATATAAAGAATTCTGAAAACGCTATTGTCAGAGTTCGTCGGCCCACTGACCGCAGAAGTTGGAGGGCTCTCTTGGGTCTACATAAGGCCTCTACCTCTCCCAGCCTGAAGAAGGCCAGCCTTCCTCTCCAGCAGCTTGCGAAGGCTCCTTCAGCAGCTCCTGCACCTACCCTGCAGCACGCTGAGAAAACCTGGAAGGAAGAACCAGTGGTAACTTTGTCATCCTGGCCCTACACCCTTTTACCCAAGTCCCTCCTTGATTTCCGTGGTAGCAGGCAACCACCCCTCAAGTCTCTAGTTGGTTTTAAATTGCGACATCTAGTTTTGTTGGAGTTAACTATTTTTATTCAGGTTCCCCATTATCTGACGCAACATAATTTATTAATTCATTTAGAATTATACAGAACCGGATCCCTATTGTTTTCTTGAAGCGTAAATAAAAATGCTACGTAAACCTTTATATATGTATATAGACGCATGTCCGATTTTACTCGCTAGACCAAAAGCGACTTAGGTAGCGGGGATGAGGCGAGGAGTGTTGGCTAGTTCTGATACTCTCTCACCTCTAGTTAATAGTTGAGGTAAGTTTAGTCTTAAGCCTGGTGAATGCCTGCACGAATGTTCCAAAGTCGTGCTTCTTTCGTCCAGAAGATCAAGTTGTCCCAACATAGGCAAAGTTTTGCTCCTGTTAAGAAGCTGGAGACAGGGTGATACTTGTAGCTGGTATGGACACACTGTGGAAACTCAATTAATATTACCGGTGCAGGCGCAACTGCTTGACGTCTGAGTTCGGCGGCATGGATCCGTTCCGCCTGTCTATCCTGAATAGGATAGGGTGATACTATCCTCGGACAGACAGCAGGGTGAGCCAGATGTGGCTCTCTACATCTCCTACCACTCCTTCTCTCATGAGGCATAGGGTAACAGTTATATAAATCACACAGTGCACTGAAATGGAAATACTACAGTGTACCTCAATAGTGACTTGTCGGCCGGCTCGATAAGTCCCCACTGATCCCCCACCATTGGCGGACTGATCAGGGACGTTGAGCCGGAGTCGCGCCAAGTCTCTACTGGTTGTGTGTCCACCCAGAATACCCAGCAGCACTGCAGGTCACCGTCACCGCGCACTAATAGTGCGAGTAGTGTGAAGCAACCCGAGTGTGTAGTCTCTCCTGGTGTGAAGGTGTTACTAGTGGTTGGGGCGTTACTGTTTCTTCCCCACGAGCACTAATAGTTCTGTGTGTTTGATGGGAAGAAACAGGTAGCTGTCTAATGTGTGTGTCTTAGTTTGGTTTAATAACTTCCCCGGATTCCATTGGCAGTGCACAGCGTAATCTTCCTCCAACTGTGAATACAGATATATACCCTGGAAATAAAAGTAGCAAAGTAGAAAGCAACGTGTGTTTATTGAAAGTTCAATAGACACGTGACCTGTGCTACCTCCTACCAAGTCAAGGATAGCTAAAGGTAACTGCGTGGTTCCAGGTGTAGTTGACCTGGTTCCGAATAAACGGGAAAAGCTGATTCTAGACGAAAAATAAAACTTACAGTTAAACTACTAATTAAAGGTGTCTAGAGGAGACAAAGGAAGTTAAAAGAAAAAAGTTTGTGTTGTTATGTCACCGGATTGACTGGTCGTCGACGTACATAGTTGGTTGCCACAAAGACATAATTGTAGGCTTCGAACTTCTCTAGAGCTCCCGAGCACTAAGAGTGCTGTGGGCGGTGCAAGAGATGCAAAAGAATGAATGACTCCTGAGGCCGGCAGTGTCCGGACTTATATAGTGGAAGCTTGTAGGCTGCCGGCGCGGAGTGTGGGGGAGCCATGACGTCCTCCGGCCCTGGGTGGCGTGAGAAATATTTCGTCAGCGATTCTGGCTTCATGCCTCATCGGGTCTGCTCGGCCGTACCCGAGGTCTGGGCAGCTTGATGTCGAGCAGGGGGAGGGGGGCGTGCCTGCCGGGATGCGTGCTTTCCAGGTGAGAAGGAAAAACGCAGAAGTTTCCGTTGCCTGTAGGGGTAGTTAACGTGTTGCCAACGTCTGTAAAGATGGAAGCAGTATTCCTAGGCGATGAGTCTGAATCGTATTATAATAGGATAGGTGTAGAAGCAGTACGTGTCAATATATAAAAGGAGAATGCGTCACCGTGACATCAAGACTTTGTTTTAAGGTTCTTTGTTCTTGTGCAGCTTAACCTGATAGTCATGGCTGTATAAACAAAACAATCAATTGTGACTGGAGATTGACTGTGCAAGGTAATCGAGTGTTGTCCCCCTGGATTATCGGCACTTTGTTTACATTTTATTTGATAGACTTTCTGTAGCTTTGTGGTTTCTTTTAAAAAAAATTTGTGTCTGATAAGATGAGCGGACATTTAGAAGCACAATTGGAACTCGCATCGGACCGCATAAATAGAGTTTTGCATTTAGCAGAAATGGTTGAAGAAGACACGTCACAAGTAGAACTTTTTAATGCACACTGTAGGGACTTAGAAAAACTGAAAATAGTTTTTGATCAAAATCACATTTCCTTGAGTGTTAAAAATGTGACCAACAAAAATTTGTACAGTGACCAACATGACCAGCTAATGGTTGATTTTGAAGGGGTATATTACACAATTATGAAGTCCTGTGCAATAATCTCACAAGAAAGGCCTAGCGGACAACTGGGATCAACATCATCATGTAGTGTCGAACTGCCCAGGTTGTCGCTCACTCCCTACATTTGATGGACAATCCACATGGTGGAAGGGTTATCATGCTCAATTTACCTCATTGGTACGTAGTAATAGTTCATTAAGTCCAGTTGAGAAGTTTCATTATTTAGTAACTTCATTGGAAGGTAAATCACTCATTTTAGTGACAGGGCTTCCATTAACTGAAGACAAGTACAAGACATACGTGTAATTGCAACTGCTGACTGGGAGAAAATAGTTCAGTTCCCGGCAATTACATCTAACTGACCGCAGAAGCTACGACAGCTGCTGGATACAGTCAATGAGAACCTTGGAGCACTGAAGATAATGATGTTTCCTGTGGACGAGTGGAGCTTTGACATGTTTAATTTAATGCGTAGTAAACTAGATCCAGACACACTTGAGCGTTTTGAATTGGCCCATGCTACAGTGAAATTGCCAACATACACGCAATTATCAGAATTTTTAGAAATCCAGTGTAAGGCTCTGACTACTGCAACACAGTTTTCACACATTTTAGCAAAACCTAATGTTAACTATCGGAAGATAACAGAGACAAAGGTAGATCTACCACATGCTAATTCTGTAAACCTCTTTTGTGGTTGACACGTGTCAACAACATTGCATTATATATTGTAAGGTTGATCACTTTATCTATAGATGCCCAGTATTCTTATAGAATTCTCCTGAGCAACAACAACAGTTGGTCGAACAACATAGACTATGCTTTAATTGTCTGAAGAGCTACCAACCTAAAAACTGTTCCTCAAAATCATCATGTTTACATTGTGGGCAGTGACATCACTGTATGCTCAACCTCCAGTTCGAGATCAGACAAATCCACCAACACATGCAACTACTAATGTTGTTGAGGAAACTCAGCAGGGAGCTACATCAGTGCATTCATTGGCCAGTTCAAGCTCTGCACCCATAACAGTCTTGTTAGGTACAGAATTGGTACATATTAAGAACTACACATGACACTGTAGCGGGTATTCTGAGGGTCCATACCTTGACTAACCTTGCAGTCGAACACACAAATAATATGCAGAATTACTGTTCACACGTATATCCTGTGACTATATAATATTCCTGAACTGGAATAACAAACACTTGTACTGGGCACAGTTTGCCAGTAAGGCTATATTGACAAAGTGGCCTGTGGCCAAACAATAATTAGTGGTGAATTAAGCTCCCCCGGGCAATGCTAACCACTGGGAAGAGGGGCAGGCATCTCCAGTGACAGACACAAACGGTTCCGATAAGTTAATTAAGCTATTGAAATGGTTGTGTGCACAGCTATTGACTGTATGGCATGATTGTCGAGGTTTATTGCGCTAGACCAAGTGCGTGGATATAGGTAACTGATGGGAGGTGTTAGAAACCTGACTTACTCTGAAGGTCTTCATTGGTTGGTAATGTGGTTAACTGGCTGAGTGAAACTGTTGCTACAGTTTGAGTTAGATTATGTTTTACTCCAAGTTCCAGACCGCTGACTCTTGACTCCAGAAGTTAGGATTGCTAGTCCGTCCTAGCTTCAGTCCGGTAGACTAGGCCCCTCAGTACCGGGTGATAGTCAGGACTGGTTCAGACGAGTGGTGGAAAATGAATATATCGTACCACGTGGACAGTCGAAACTGCGTAGGACGGGCTAAGGTACTCCGCTGCTGGGCAGCTAGATGAGCAATCTTTTGTTCCCTATGCCTTCGGCCATGCCTTATCTTATAATTTATAGAGTTTTATTTGCCGCTGAATAAGATACGTTGTGCACTCCTAACGAGAAACTATTCCCAAGTCTCCACTGATCCCCCATGTCTGCAGGTGGATCAGAGACGGTGCGCTGTGTGGGCCACCAATGCTACTACTGGATGTGATATCCAGTCAAGCCCAGGCTGCAACACCCAGGCCAACACCGCCCCCAGTACCTGGGTTCTCTGGTAGGTGATACAGGCTAGGTTTGTAGTCTCTACTTGGTGGAAGTTATTCCTAGTGGACGTGGCTTCTCTGTTCCTTCCCTCCAGCACCTGGGTGCTTGGAGTAATAGGAAGCAACAGGTGGCCGTCTAATGGGTGTGTTCCAGACTGGAGGTTCCCAGAAGGGAGGCCTCAGTCAAGCTAGTTCAGATTTACAAAAGTACCGGTTTCTATCGGTAGTGCACAGTGCAACTTATTCCTAGCAAGCGAAGTAGACGTACTCTAGAAATAAAAACGTTAGGATAGAGAACAAACTGTATTTATTGAGGACTCAATAAATATAGTGACTCGTGCTATCTCCTACCAAGTAGACGGAGTACTGAAGGAAAACTACGTTAGCCAGGTGTAGGCAACCTGGTTCTAAGCTGGAGGGAAAGCGATGCGGGTGTCTGGACGAGACAAAAGAAGTTAAAGTTTAAGTAGCATAGTATATTCGTGTTCGAAGGGTGTTGAAGACTGTTGTCGTCGCAGAGGGTAGCCCCGATGGCTACTGAAGATTCGAAGTTTCGCTGGAGGCCGCAGCAGTAACGAGTGCTCAGGATTCTCAAGAGAAGAATTACGAATGACTCTGAAGCCCCGCTGCGCATGGACTTATATAGTCAGAAGTCTAGGCTGCTGCGACGGGGTGCGGGAAAGGCATGTGATGTCCTTCTGCTGAAAGGCTGGCATGGGAGATGGAAACCCTGTCGTCAGCGTTCTTGGTTCGTGGATTTTCTGCAGCACTCGGCCACGCCAAAAGTGGCCGACAGCTTGTAGGCACTCAAGACAGATGGAGGAGGGGGAGGTGGCACGCTCGCTGATTGCGTAACCTTGTAACCACGTGTTTGGCCACCCAGTAGATTAAATGGCATGCAACAACTGTGTATTGGTTTGTAGTAACAACTATCACTGAAGTAAGGGTATACTTCATGTGAAGAGCGATGAGTTGTAATCGTAGTTAATAGTAGTGTAAGCAGCACACGTCAAAATGAAGTGGTTGGTAGGAAAGGTGTTGGCCACCGGAGTGCGCACGAACGCAGCCTTGCCCCCATGAGTAATCAGATGCTACTGCTTTGTCCAGCTTGGCGTGGGGGTGAGCGCACCCAGCTGGCACAATTTTCTTGAACATTTGCTAACTACATTTATTCTACAGAATCCCTTGCTTACCTGTTAAATGTTGAATACACAATATTACCCTTGTATTTAATAATACACAATAAACACTGTCATTGGATGAAATGGGGGTGATTACATGTGAAGTGAAATAATAACATTGCAATATGATCCTTAAAACACAGCTTTGCACAAAGGCTGATGCATGCCCAATTAGACTGCCTTAGCACGTTGGTTGAGGATTTTGTCCGCTGGACCAAAAACGGGGTAGTTTGGTTTAGATAGTAGGTGTGAGGTACTTACTCCTTCTTGGGCGTTGTATTTGGGGTAGGTTGCACCTAGAAGCAGCAAATTCTGTCTATGCCGGACTGGAGATTTCACAGGTGTTCTTCATTGGTCCAAAAGTTGAGGTTGTTTCAGCCTAGTCGCACTTCGGTACCAGTCAGTATCCCGTTTACCACAGGGTGACACGTAGGATTTATGCGTATTCAAGGTGGGAAGTCAATTACCATAACCGGAGCCGGCACAATTGCCTGACGTTTAAGTTCAGCGCTGCTGTCCCGTTCCACCTGCCTCTTCTATGTAGGACGTGGTAGTGCGATCTACAGTTTGAGAGTAGAGTGAGCCAGGAATTGTTCCCTACGTTTTCTACTACTCCTCTTCTCGTGAAGCATAGGGCAAACAGTTCGACTGCCTACGTGATGCTCTTAGACAGGAAGGTTTGACAGTGTAACCCAATAGTGACTTGCCGGCACGAGCTCGATAAGAGTCCCCACAGTATGTGGGCTGTTCAGGGACGTGGAGCCGTGGGGACCACCAAGTCTACTGGTTTTGCATTTGCACTAGGTTGAAGGGCAAAACTTCAGGCTACGGTCACCGCGCACTGACTTAGTGTGAATGGTGAGAAATAACTGTTGTCTACTCGCAAAGTAAAATATGCTGTCACCCCTCCCGATGCAAATGTGTTTCTAGTGGTTGTGGCGTCACTGTTTCTCCCCCACAAGCACTAATTTAGTGCTAATGTGTGACACGGAAGAAACAGGTAGGTGTCTAATATGTACCGTATTTACTTGTGTACAACTCGCACTCGTGTATAGCTCGCACCATAATTATTTGCAATTTTCAGGGAAAAATTCTTTTTAAAAAAATTGGACCAAAAATTTGTGGCCCCCAATTAGTAAGTATGGAACAAATTACTCTTTTTTACATTAATGTGTGGTGATTGTGATATGCTTGGAAAATACTTTAATTAATTAACTTGGGTGCAAAAAGCTAAAATAAGAAAACATGCCGGAACCACCTTGCTTCTACTACTCAACGTTTCCAGTTTCGTTTTTCTTTCTTCTCCTTTTATCTTTTAGCAGCGCCTCGCTCTCATTTTTTGCCGTTCTAGAATGTCACACTATCATTATCATAAAAAAAAAGGGGGGCCTCGGCCCCCCCAACCCCCTTCCGGGAACATGGTTCGCTTGCCACTGCCATGGAAACAGAGGGATGGTGGAATTATCGACCGGCAACATCTGGGTGTTAGTACAAGGGGGTGGGGGGCCGTAAACGCATAGCAGCTTTGGTTTTGTGGCATGACAGAACGCCATTAAGGGGGGGGGGGGAGCAAGGTTGCGACCTACACATAACTGAAGGGTCGCTGAGAGAAAGAGAGAGAAGGTAGAGGAGTGATGTAAGAGCGAGAGATGAGACAACAGACAGTTCAGCCACTTCCCTCAACATTCTCTGGACAATTTATGGTTACCATTCCCCCCCTCTCCCCCCCCCCCCAACTTCCTCTTTTTTTTCTGTGTATAGTGGGCATCCCAGAAATGTTTTCCTTTATTTTGGCAAAAAAAAAGAAAAGGCACACTATACATGAGTAAATACGGTATGTCTTCTGACATGCAGACACCTGAAAGGGTTCCACAGTCAGGCTAACTTGGTTTTTAACATTTTTCCTGGTTCCTGTCGGCAGTGCACGGCGTATTCTGTCTCCAACCATTAATACAAACAAATACCCTGGAAATGAAAAACAGAAAGGTAGAGAACAATGAGTGTTTATTGAATGTTCAATAAACATGTGACCCGTGCTACCTCCTATCAAACTGTGGAGGGATGAAGGTAACTGTGGATCCAGGTGTAGGCGACCTGGTTCTAAGTCAAAAAGGGGAATAGCTGGTTCTAGACGAACATAAATTAGTTAAACTGCCAATTAAAAGGTGTCTAGAGGACACAACGTGAAGTTAAATGCATATGTTTGGGTTCGTTGGTCGTCGAGATGTAGTAAGTAGCCGAGGGCGCGTACTTGAAGTTTCCAAGATCTCCGGAGGTCACTACACTGAGTCAGTGCTCGATGTCGCGAGAGAGGATGCGTAAGAATGACTCCCGAGCTTGGCAGCATCCGAACTTATATAGTGGAAGCTTTTAGGCTGCCGGCACAGGCCACGGGGAGGGTGTGATGTCGTTCTGCCCTGGTTGGCGTGGGAATACTCTGGTCAGCATTTCTGCTTCGTGCCTCGTCGGTGGCGCTCGGCCTTGCCCGAGGTCTGGGCAGTTTGTGGGCACTCAGCGCAGGGTAGGGGGGGCATGCCTGCCGATTTGCGTATCCTTGAGGTGAAGAGAATTCGCTCACAAGTTCGTGTTGCCTGTAGGGTAGGCAACGTGTCCCTCACTTCTGTAGCGGTGGAAGTAGGTGCCTCGCCGATGAGTTGTAATCGTAGCAGATTATTTGTATAAGCGGCATGCGTCAAGGTTTTATTTTATGACGTCTTGCTGTCCCCCTTTTCCTGGTAGGACTATTTCCATACACTTGCTTACCCTGGGATGCATGAGTGTTCTCTGTTCCCACTTGTCGCACTCAGCGCTTGGGCATATTACGTAGCACATTCGCTCACACTTACGTAGAGTGACTTGCTAGCTGCGCTGGAATTGGTGCCTGGCCGGGCAAACGGTCTTAGGAGGTTAGGGACGTGATCACTTGTTGCCACTTAGCATGGGCTACATCTGTGTGTAGTTTAGTGTACCACCTTTGCTACTACGGCAGCACAGTTAATCATGCATGGTGTATTCTTTCTTTGGCATCTTGTGTTATGACTTCAGTTTTTAACACAGCCATGTTCAGGATTGCTACAGGTCTGTGGGAGAACTTAAAAACCTGGAAAAATCAGTGTATTTTGAAAATGGTGTGCGAAAACCTGGGGAAAAGTCAGGAGAACTGGTGGTTTATCTTTGAAATGTAAACCTGCAACATACTTTGAGGTAAAATAGTTTCTGTAGCACAAAAATGTTCTCAAAATCAGCCCAATAAATTTGTTTAAAAACTACTGGCCACCAAAAAAAAAATTTGTGCTGTGAGATAGATGGTCTTACAAGTAAAGTATTATACTCCTTGTGCTATAGACATTTCTCCGGAAAACTGAGTTCTGCACATTTCATTTTAATCACATTTTGTAGATCAGTGTTCTTTTTGTAAGATTTTATTAAATAAATGCTTAAAAGTAGTTCAACATTTCTGCATTTTCATCTAGAAAACGTGGAAAAGTCATGGAAATAAAATGTTGATATTCTGTAGCAACCCTGATTGTGTTTCTTAATGCCTGCATGTACATCTGTTGTTTTTGATCCTGTGGTTTGTTGTACCTTTAACCTTCTCACCAGATGTTGCAAACAAATCTAAAACACAAGCAGAACCCTTTAGTTTTTCCATAGACGAAGGCCCAGTGTGTGAAAAGCTGTGGACTATATTGGAACAAGTGGTTGACTCAGACTGGAAAGATCTGGAAGCTGCAACTGAAGACGACAAGGAAGAAGAATAAAGCAGCATATGTCCAGTGGCTGAGCTGAGCTGTTGTCATATACAATGCTTGGGGAAGTAAATGCTATAGTTATCATATTTGACCAGAAGAGAGATCTTTTTTATTCGTGCTAATTGTTAGTATGCCATATATATATCAAAGTAAATAGTTATGCAAAGTGAATAAATTTGATTAATAAATGTCTGAAATTTTGTCTTGTATATTTTTATTTACAGTATTTTATTTTGCATGTATGCTCCTTGATAGTTTAAAAAACTTATCCAATGGAAAAATTAATTATGAACCTATGTCCTGAAATAGAACAGAACCAAACACATGATACTGCTACTTTTTGTAACAGCCACTGGTTAACAAACTAGTGAACTAGTTTGTGGCATGAAGCCAACAACATTTGCAAGACAGTTTTTCTAATTTTACAAAGAAAATATTCTATTAATTTCAACTGCATCAATTAACATAATTTGTGTCTGAGATTTCTAGAAAAAATGTTTGTACACATTGTGCCTCTCCACATTTTGTTCATTATTAGGAAATATTTTCTATAGCATAGAATAATTTGTACAGTATTACTTTTTCCCCTTTTTTATTTCACATGTACTACATTTTTTTTTTTAGAGAAGAATAGTTTTTGTACAGTAATTGACATAGCAATCCCCTCTTCTCCTATACCAGTAATCTTAGTTAAGGCTTACAGAAAAATAGCTAACAGGATTAAGATTGCAAGAAGGCAGCTAGGCTACCAAAATTATATAAAAAGATAAGAATGTAAGTGCTCACAATGTAGTACTTGTCAACAGACACACACAGTAGGACGATACATTTTCCACGGTGTTGTGCGATCACAATGTTTCACTGGCTTCGCAGTGGTCGAAGGTCGATGGGTGTGGCTTTTCTCCAGCTCCCAACAATGCATTGAGATGCAAGGTGGCTAGCATTATCACCAGTTCTTGCTTGGCTCCTATTATTATCTTCCTATAATCCTCAGCTAAACCAAGTAGCCATGATTGTAGCATACTCACTTGGAACTATACTTCTGCGAAGATGGAAACATTGTAGCAGTCTTCCATTCCCCAGATTACCATTTCAACCATGTTGAAATTGTTAGGCGTGAGCAAGAGGTAGTTTTTTTATGGTGGTGGTTATACCCACATCCAGTGTTTCGTCAATTGTAACACCGTTCATTTCATACATTACTCACTCTATGAGAGGATGTATACAGTTGCGAATGAACACTGTTGTAGTGCAGTGGGTCCCGTCTTTCGTGAGCATGCCTCGGATGCGCAGGAATGATTGCGAAGGCAGGGTGTAGATATCTTGAAGCTGTATTGGGATTCGAACCTCACACTCGAAGGTGTAGGGACCTTTCAGATACGACTGGTACCAATGCAGCTCAAACTCGTCGAATTCTGCTCGCTGGGTCATGTTCAGTACGTTGTCCTCTTCCATACCAGTTAGTTTTCAACCTAGGCTACGTAGAAACTGTTCATTGGCACGTGTTAGCACATCGGTGTCTCGAGCTCTACTGGATGTGGGTGTGGTGCTGCGCTCGACTTTATGCTCAGTATAGCTGGCAAAACTCAATCCCATTGTTTCAAGTGTAAGCGCAAAGTGATTGCTTTGTTTCTGAAGTCTATCTGTTTATCTTCCTGATCGACGATTGATACGACCACATCGTGTACGCTCTTCGCAATCACAGGAACATAAATTATGCTTTTCAGAACTTCAACCAGTTTATAACCTGGTGAGGCCGTCGGCGCGAACTCGTGCAGTGTATTGCTGGTTTTACCATTGATGCAGCAGCTGTTCGCCAAATTACGGTTTATGTGTATCACATTCACTGGAAATATGTTCACCGGCCGCGACGATTTGTGCATTTTACCAGCTTTGTAGATTCGCATCTCAAGCTTTTTCTTGACATATACGACAATCTAGCATGTGGCACATATCTTGTACGCTGTGGTTGGCCTGGAAACAGGTCAACTTGAGCCTAGCACCTAGTGGGTCAGCGGCCACACCGGACAGCACCTATCTAGGTACATTTCTATCAACACTTTCTCGCCAATTGCATACACCACATCGCGAGTCACGCCACAAAGGATCTCCCCCCCCCCCTTGTTTTTTCTCTATAACGTGGGTCATGGCGGTGGCGGGGGAAACGCGCTACCTTCCTATCGGCTCCGACCACACCAACCACATTCAGTACTCCAGCTTCCTCCCGACCACCAACACCGGCGGCAGAGAACATGAACGTGGAAACCGACTTTCAGCTGGTAAAAGGAAAGGGTGACAGCAACTCCTCAGTACCTGAGAAGAGAACGGCACAGGAGAACAAGCATCTCCAGTTAGTGTCGTATGAAGCACAGTCCAACGCCATTACGATTTTAAAGTCGGTTTCGCCCTTTAACAAGAGGTCAAAGAAAAGACCTCAACATAAAAAAAAAAACCGGCTCTTGAAGCACTCCCACACACCAATCACAGCCGGCTGCACTTCAAACACAACTAAAATGACAAACTCAGTTCCGATTAGTGGTTCCCAAAACCATTAAATATAATCTCTTGTTCAGATACTGCGAGCATTTAGTAGGGATGGATTCTCTCTTATCCCCACTGCTCAGGGAACACTACCAAGCTGCTCGCACAATGCTCGAAGCTAACTACATTCATTACTTCACTTTATGCTAAGCTTCCGAGCTCCCTCAAAAAGTAATATTTGATCACCACCCCACAACTGAAATAGCTAACATCAAGGCAGATCTGGAAAGTGCTGGCTGCGCAATCCAGCACATATGCCAGTTCAAGACACGAATCGCAGATCACACAGACCCGAACAAATTCACGTTGGAGACGCAACGATTTTTCTATGTTACGGCGGTGCAGAACACTGATCTCCCTCCTCTGCTCTGTCACCAAAATCAACATGACTATTGTATATCCCCGGCAATACCAGAAACGGCCGGCAGACGTGGCGCGATGCCGGAACTGTCTAGCCCTAGGCCATACGATTTTTTTTGGCGAGCCCCCAAATCCCGCTACGCCAATGTGAGCACCTTCACAGTTCTGTGTGCCCTCCGGCATGCTTGTTAGTAGCTAAGACGGTTGGAGGATGGAATGCGTCTCAGGGCAAGCCCTTTGCACCTAAGGTCGGTTTTAATGATCAAAATGGGCGCATGCATCGCGGCTATAGTAGGGTTATCTGGTGCCATGGCCGCAGTTGTAGCCATAACCACACACCCCGAAAGAAGGAGGGTCTAGTAAGGGGCGTAGAAAACCTTGAGAAAACTATGCGACAGTCGCGGAGGACAAATGTAATTCCTTTATTAGATTAGGGCTGGTGAAAGTAGGGTGGTGTTGGTTTGCGAAGATAGACTTTGTGAATGTGATGTAGGGTGAAGTGCATTGAGGTCGTGTCTAGGTTGATAACCAGGGTCCTGGTGGTGGGGGACAGAACTGAGCCAGCCACCCGATAGATGCCAGCCATATATCTGTAACATAGGGAAGAGTGTTAGTGTGTTAAAGGGAATCACAAGAAACTTAGAACTAGAGGTAATATTTCTATCACCATGTCTGTGACCTCGCGTGCAACTGTGTGTAGGGGTGTGTGAGCGTGTGTCAATGGAGGTATGAGTGAGTGTTAGTGTAGTGTAGGTGTGCCACTCCACCACTCAGCCACTGAAGAGAGAACCCTACCCTACAAGCCATCTCAC
This sequence comes from Dryococelus australis, assembly GCA_029891345.1. Lineage (NCBI taxonomy): Eukaryota > Metazoa > Arthropoda > Insecta > Phasmatodea > Phasmatidae > Dryococelus > Dryococelus australis. Next base: position 155,025,555 of record CM057000.1, on the reverse strand, counting down.
TGCTAACCAATCTCTGGAGTTATTGCTGATTAACTTCCAGAGCCTTTATACGCCTGTATTGCTGCGAGTGACTACTTTGGAATCAGCAGTGGCGACGGACCATACATACTGACAGCTGTCGGATGAGAGAAGCTTTGTAGCACGTGTGCGTGCGTGCGTGCGCGCGCGTGGGCGTGGGCGTGCGCGTGTGTGTGTGTGTGTGCGCGCGCGTGCGCGTGGGCGTGCGCGTGCGTGTGTGTGTGTGCGCGCGCGCGCGCGCAGTGTGAATCAAAGGACCATCTCCGAGCCAGAGGCTGTACAAAGACTGCTTCGCCTTGTGTTGTGATCACATAGTGCTTCGCTAATTATTTGTTAATTATTTTGTCAATTAGTGTAATATGTGATTAAATGTATTGCAGTAATACGTGTTTCCTGGATTAATTTTTATTCGGGTGCATGGCTGAGGGCAGTTCAAGTTTCAGTGATTTAAGGCGGCCTGTGGGCCAAAATGCTTTTAGGCCGCTTATAATTCTGTCTCTCGTTGGGGTCATACTCGCCCAGACTAGATATTTTCGGGTTGGCATATGTGCACAATCATTGTAAGAATTTTCCGCCGTTTTGACGAAATGCTCGTCTAGTTTTCGTTTTTGAGTTCGTTATGCAGATCTGTAATAGGGCAGTATCTATGTGCATCTGTCGCAATTCGCAGACATTTATTTTGCACAATCTGCAGTCTCTTGATATGTGTTTTAGCTGCATGGGCCCATGTGGGCGCAGCATATGTTATAACAGACTGTATGAGCATGGTATATAACAATACCGCTATGATATGCGGACTATTCGCAGCTTGGGGTAGTGCCCTGCGGACTATTCGCAGCTTGGGGTAGTGCCCTACGGACTATTCGCATCTTGGGGTAGCGCCCTGCGGACTATTCGCAGCTTGGGGTAGTGCCCTGCGGACTATTCGCAGCTTGGGGTAGTGCCCTGCGGACTATTCGCAGCTTGGGGTAGTGTCCTGCGGACTATTCGCATCTTGGGGTAGCGCCCTGCGGACTATTCGCATCTTGGGGTAGTGCCCTGCGGACTATTCGCATCTTGGGGTAGTGCCCTGCGGACTATTCGCAGCTTGGGGTAGTGCCCTGCGGACTATTCGCAGCTTGGGGTAGCGCCCTGCGGACTATTCGCAGCTTGGGGTAGCGTCCTGCGGACTATTCGCATCTTGGGGTAGCGCCCTGCGCGTGAAAGCGATCGCCTCGCTTTTCCCGGCATTGATTTTAATCCGCCATTTCATGTAATATTCTTGAATAGCAGTTTGTAATGGTCGTGTTGCTAGGCCGAGGTCGTGTGAGCGACTAAATATGACAGTGTCATCGGCATAGCAACCGAATTACACCAGTCGGTGGCTGGTTTCGGTAAATCGTTTGTATAAAGATTAAATAAAATTGGGCCAAGTCTCTGATTCCGCCCCTTCGCAATGGACAGATAAGGTCCTGCAATTCAAATAGCTATCTAATAATTTAATATAGCAATCGAGGAATTCTTATTCATATAATTTATAAATTAATCCAGCATGAAAACGCTGTCAAAACTTTTTCGATATCTATGAAAACTGCGACTACATAGTCTTTCCAGTTAAAGGCATGGTTAATATATTCAGTGATTCGTACTAATTGGTGTGTTGTGGAGTGCTTTTGTCTAAACTGCTCTTCGGGAAGTAAATTATTGTTACTTATATGAGAATTAATCCGTCTTTGGATTATACATTCCGCAACTTTAGAAAGTGTATTTAAAAAGCTAATTGGCCTATAACTATGTGGGAGTCTCTTAGCCTTCCCTGGTTTGTGAAAGACTGGCCCTTGAGTATCTAGCTACATGCTTTAAGCATGTAGCTAGATACTCAAGGGCCAGTTCGGGTATTTTCTTTAATACAATAGCCTGAATTCCGTCTGCTCCTGGAGTTATTTCTGGGATGCATGCGGCGAATTTCCAGTTTTATTTTGCGCGACTGTGTAAATTCACGTTCGTCTTCAGTCGGTTTTCTTTGCTTTATTTTAATTTCTCCATAAATGTGGGTTGTAAAATTTCTATCACAGGGATCCTGATTTGGCTGGAAAGTATTTTCCAGCACATTTGCAAAGGCTTCTGCCTCAGCTTCAGGGGTGAAAACAAATCCTGTGTTAGTTTGCAAGGGCGGGATTTTATCGGTTTTATTTAAGAAGCGTTTAGTTAAGCCCCGTAAATTATTTTCGCGTGTTGTTAGCTTAGCTACTTTAGCATCCGAGACACTGGCCCGCCATAGTGTTACTTTCTCTGAAATGACAGCCTGTATTTCGTTAATTCGCACCTTAGTTTGCCGATCTCGGCGTCTGGAATAATGGCGTATTAGGCGGTTTTTCTGCGTGATTAAATCCCGTATATACCGCGGAAAGTGTCAAATTTATTTGTGTGTGTCTTCTCTGGAATACATTCAGCCACGCCTTGCTGTATTGTGCTTGCAAGGGCGGTTATAGCTTCGTCAACATCCTGTGTTGTTGCTAAGGAATCATTATCTATTTGTGGCAGATTTTCTGTTATAAGAGCCGAGAAACCCGGCCAATCGGCCTTAGTATAATATTTAATTTTTCTCGGGGCATTTGCTTCTGTGGAAATATTATTAAAATCAATGTGAACTGGGTAATGATCGGAAGAGAGGTCATGTTCGACTCGTAGGTAAAACTCAGTTATAAACTGCTTAGTTAGGACAATGTCTAAAATATCAGGATGTTGGTTAATATTTCGTGGATTATAAGTGGGCTCAGTTGGGGCAATAACTTGATAATTTCTATTCGCTTGGTGCCTTTGTAAGAGCATCCCATTTGCTTTTCTATTTCTAGAATTCCAGTTTGGATGTTTGGTTTATGTCGCCGAGGGCGAGGAAAGTATTTCCTGTTTGATTATATAATAAATCCAGGTCGGCCAGTGTAAGCAAGAACCCTGGGGGGGGGGGGGGTGACATAAATTGCTAGTAATTTAGTGCGTTGTTGGCCTAATTTTAATTCAATGCCAACTGCTTCTAATATAGGAAAGTCTGGCAGATTTATTTCGTTATGTGCGATAGAAGTGTGTACCAAAATAGCCACACCTCCTCCTTTCCCTCTTATCAAAGACCTGTCCTTTCGATATACGGCATAGCCTGGAACTGAAAAGCGAGATATATGTAAAATGAGTCTCGTTTATTGCCGCGATTTAAATTTTATGTCGGGACAAATAGTCTATAAACTCGTCCTTTTTTTTTTAGCTAAGGCTGCGTGCATTCCAGAAGGGAACGGAGTGAAGATGTATTTCGGATGGATTTAAATCAGCTGCATTAACTGGGTTTACTGGCATGGTCAATATTCTTGACCAGCTGAGTGGATGAGCAGATGGTCGCGGTTATTTTGTCTTGGATCGACATATTAGTCATCCTGGTGGTTATCATGGCACAGAGGAGCTGCAGCACTTGTACCAAGTCAGGGTATTTATTGAAATGTGCGTCATTGGTGAAGGCTTGGTTAATTGCAGCCATAATTTCGTTTTGTGTCACAGGGGAGGGGCGGAGGAGGGCTGCCCCAGGTTGGCATGTCAATTTTTTTTTCTGCCCTTCCTCGCAGTAAATGGTGATCCCCGACCTGCAAGCTCGCTTGCTGGGACCCCCCCCCCCCCCCCCCCATATTATTTGAGGGATGGATTTTAAGTGGAGGAAGTAGTGCGAGGGAGCCGGTAAGACTATACGCTTTCGATTAATAATGTATTCTGCCAATGCAACTCCCCCTCCCTCCCTTTCGGGGGCTCTTTTGCGTCAAGCGCTGGGTGACGGACTGCCAAAGCCGGCAATTAGGCCCTGGCAGCCCCAGTGCTATGTTGACAGAGATATGCAGTAAAACCAGCGACGCGCTGGGGAAAAACCTGCACCCGGAATTAAAGGTTAAGTCGCGCCCACCGACCCAAGAAAGGGAGGGGGGGGGGGGGAATTGCAAGGGTAGGTTGGAAGCCCTCGTTAGTAAAGCCAAACTAACGAGAGCTTGTTGTTTATACTACTTATGCACTGCAGGCCGGTGCATGGGTAAGATGTTGAGCCTGGCCAGCAGCCAGGGGCAGTGGGTGGTCGACCCGGTGCCTTCCTGCAAAAGTTGATATACAGTTAGTATTAATTTACACTAAAATTATTATATACTAATGTAAATACATATTACCAGAATATGAATTCTTGGCTCGTCAGGCACTGCGTGGAGCGTCTCTGCGATGAATTTGGGTGTCTAGAACTCTTATGGGGGGGGGGGGGGAGGATTTAGTTATGATGCGAGGAGTGGTTCACTAAGAGTGGTTGGGAAGTTAGGTTGCGAAAAAACTAACTGGATAATTGAATAATTAACACATTAAGGAGTTTTGTATGGGGTGGAGATGTTGATTGGATGTAGCTTTGATGAGCAGGCACTGTGGGCGGCGTCTCTGCTACGGCCACGATGTTGATGGGGGGGGGGGGGGGGCCGTTGCCATGATCCGTGGAGAATTTCACTAATAGGGATTTGAAAATTAGGTTGCGAAAAGTTTAGGCGATATTAAGTATTAAGCACTAATAAGTGGGGCGGGAATATATAGGGGCGAAGTGATGGATGGTAGCGCGAGTTTTGTTGACGTGCTGTTGCGCTCTGATTGGCCGGTTGGGTTTAAGTGGGAGGAGCAGTGGAGCTCGCGCAGGGCTGGGCGATCTCTGCCGCTACTGCAGCTTGCTTTTCGGCATTTTTACGCAGTTTTTGGGACGTTTTCATTGATTGTGATTTAGATTTCTGTCCCCACCTCACATTATGTTTGCGGGGAATGGGCTGATTTGCTAGGGCCGGAAAAGCCATTTCGTCCTGTAGCCATGCATACCTGTTGTACACAGGTACAGGTGCTGGCTGCTGTTGTTGCGTCCACGAGGGCATAAACACACTGCCATTGTCATTTTGCATTGGGGACTGCTGCAGGCGTGCTTGTTGTGACCCGACTGGAGCTGGAACAGGGGCAGGCATTGTTTACCAGGCTGCCATTCCCTGGTTTTGTTTAATAGCCTGCCTTGACTGCTGTTGGCGGGCATGGCGAGTTTCGGGTGCAAGTCGGCTCTACTTTGCATTTTTGTAAGTCCCGCAGCCTACACATTTCACTTGTGTGCGATCGTCTTTTGTTAAGTGAGAGCCGCCACTGCAGTACAACACCTCGGCGCTGCATTACAGCCTGCTCCCACATGATTGGAGCGCTGGAAGCGGTAACATTGTGCGGGCCTTGTCGGGTTATGAAAATCCTCAACTGTAATGAGAAAGCCTGCAAAGTGTTGCAGTTTCATGTATGGTTCGGTGTCTGTACCATGCGGTAATTCAATGGCCAATTTGTAAATCGCGCGACTGTTGCGATCTGTGATAAACCAGGCCCTCTGGGCTGGCATTCCCCTTCGCGCGAATTCCTCTTGTAGGAATTCCATTGGAGTATCTGCCTGGATGCTGCAGAAAACCAGTTTTACTGGGATTTCGCATTGCTGGCGCAGTAGGCTGTGCTGGTAGCCTAGTTGTTTGGTGATGCGGACAGTATTAGTATAATCCTGGATCGTGTTGGTGTGTACTCGAATACTGTCTGATCCATTGCAGACAGCACTCCGTGACATCGTCATGAGCGCATCCAGCTGTCTTTTCAGTTGTGGGTACGCATTTTCTTGTGTAAGATAAACCGTGAACAGTTTTATCTGAATTTTCGGAGCAGCCTGTGGCTGTGCCGCGTTCTGCGATGCACCACAGGTGTTTGTTTGGCCGGCTGGCGGCTGTTCGTTGCCATGTGAGGGCGAGTTCTCATTTACATGTCCGCGTTTTTGTCTCTTACACTCTCTGTTTGCTTGAGGAGCAACTGGAGCTTGAAGAGCGGGTTGTTGTGCATTAATAGCAGCTTGTTCTTGAAGAGCAGCTTGTTGCTGCTGTGTGTCCATATTTACGATGTTTTCGCTAGCCACGAGGCTATTTTACGAGGTCACGAGCTGTGGGCTTCCTAGAAGTGTACCCTCCGTTGTACATGTGTACCTGAAGTGTACCTACTCCTATGTGTTGTCTGGTGTGCACTTTCGCCCAAGTCCGCACCTCCTGACCTCTCCCCTCTACCGGTGACAAGGCTTGCCGGGGGGGGGGGGGGGACGTGTGACTAGTGCTTTGTTTACCTCAAGTAGAAAATTTTATTTATGTTTTCTAAAAGGGAGAAAAATTAGTTTTACAGCAATTCCTTTCAAAGTAGCCTTTAAAAAAAATACACCTATCTGCAGCAGTCGCTAGTGTTTCAGCACTGAAAAGTATGAGAACATCTCTTCTCCTCGGAGCTCTTCGTCCGACGAGACCGCAGCTGGTGGCTCAGCAGGCAAAATAAAGTGCCACTCCTGAGCGAGTGTCTAGCACGAACTAGTTTTATTAAAAGAGCGATTTTTGTCGCGGACCGATCGGAGAATTCCGGCCGGTTTCGGAGCTTAATTTTGATGAATTCGTGCTGTATATGCGCTGAAGGCGTGAATGAACAATTTAAGAGTCGTTTTGAATATAATTATATGCTGTTTACTCATCAAGCCGGTAAAATTCTAAAACAGAGTCAGGAAAACTATGCCAATGACACTGTCATATTTAGTCGCTCACACGACCTCGGCCTAGCAACACGATTACAAACTGCCTTAACAGACTTTCAAGAATATTACACGAAATGGCGGATTAAAATCAATGTCGGGAAAAGCGAGGCTACAATTTTCACGTGCAGGGCGCTACCCCAAGATGCGAATAGTCCGCAGGGCACTGCCCCAAGATGCGAATAGTCCGCATATCACCTTGTTTGGCGAACCCATACCCCATAAAGATGTAGTTAGATATCTAGGCGTACATATGGACAGAAAGTTGACCTGGAAAGCACATATATATACGTCAAATGCGTAAGTGCATACGCCAGACTCTCCGCCCTATACTTAATAGGCGAAGTGCCATAACACGAAACACAGCAGTATTGCTATATACCATGTACATACGGCCTGTTATAACATCTGCTGCGCCCACATGGGCCCATGCAGCTAAAACACGTATCAAGAGACTGCAGATTGTGCAAAATAAATGCCTGCGGATTGCGGCAGACGCACTAGATACTGCTCCATTACAGATCTGCATAACGAACTCAAAGTCGAGAAACTAAACGATCACTCCGTCAAAATGGCGGAAAAATTTTACATTGAATGTGCCACACATGCTAACCCGAAAATATCTAGTCTCGGAGATTATGACCCGACGAGACACAGACAAATAACCGGCCTAAAAGCATTTTAGCTCACAGGCCGCCTTAAAACACCGAAACTTGCAGTGCAGGCCCTCAGTCATGCACCCGACTAACAAATTTGTTCCGGAATTCCGTAATACTGCAATGCATTTAATTTAAAATTACACTCTTTGACAAAATAATTATCACAAATTAGCGAAGCAATATGTGAACACAGAACAAGGCAAGCAGGCTCTGTACAGCTTCTGGCTCAGAGATGCCCTGTGCTTTACATTGCAATTGTTTTATATGCTATACTACGTGCGCACCCGAGCGTCAGCATCGCGGGATCCTAGCTGGAGTTTCGGTCTGGTGTAGGCCTGTGTGTTGGCTCTATACACCTACCTGATACCCAATATGGCGTCCTCCAGGTAGGCGATAATCTTATTTGTACCCTTATTACTCATTACTAATTTCCTTAATTCTCCGACACTACACTGGTCACGCACAACACTGCAACACTACACACAACACCACACTAGCTGCAAACGAATTTTCACTATAGGTAATGCCATTTCATTACATAGCACTACCACCCGCTTCCCCTTCCTAATTACCCTATTTTTATGCCTGGAAACTAACACTTTTTTCAGCTTCCAAAGAGATGACTGGCATCTGCGGGCGGGTGGTGCAAAACGCGTCGCGTTAGTGAAGCTGGGCTGTAACTTGGCCGGAGGGCTCTGATTGGCCGAGAGAACTTGTGGGAGCAGGACTAGCAAAGTTGCTCAAGAGATGGCAGCACGGTCGTTATTTTACAGTGAATAACTTTTAATTTTTCACGGAAAAATTAAAGTGTATTAAAAGATGTAAATAATCTCATTTAATTGTTTTGAATATATGATTAGTGCTGCAAAACTTTAAATGCTAGATTCTGGCCGTATAAAAGACTAAATAATTTACTGAAAAGTTAGGTGTTGTTCACTGTATAAAACAATCGATTTTAAGTAAATTTATATCATTTGAGTAAGTTTAAATTGTCTAGATGGCCAGTAGTGTTAATTAGTTAATTGTTTAGTAAATTGATTACTGTTTTAATGCTGAGGGAGGGAAGTACGCTCAAACAAATGCGAAACTATGTGCTGCAATCAGTTGGTTGTGAGTAGAAGAATATACGCGATGTGTCGCTCGTCAAAGTGATTAATATTTGTGTTATTTATTTCAGAGTCGCTCCAGTACAGAGTAGGGGACAGTGGTTTTTGCGGGTCTAGTTGACGGACTAGGGAGCCGCAAATGACGCCATGGCTTCGAGGAGTAGCCAGGTTCTCTCTTGTTGTTCTGTGACACTGCGGAGTTTGTGGATGTAGGGGTGGAAATGTGCCATGAGTGAGGCGAAGTCGCATGCTCTAAGGAAAACCATAAATACATGGAAATCCTGCATAGCGCCTCTCATCTCTCCTGGCGAATTTCGCTGGCGAGGGCGGGATTGAGGTGGTGTGTTTGTTGTTACTAGGGTTTCAAGTGTGGGAGCTGTGTTGTGTAGGCGCAGAGAGTGCCTAAATATGACTGGCCTGGTTATATTGTCCTGACAGTGAACCTGGATGGGGCAGGAGGTTGTTTGACAGAAGTTGGTTTGTCTTTTGCATCAGCAGTTCGTTTCTGCACCAAATCCAGGAACTTGGGGTAGGCTTTTGAAAGGGCTGTGTGGTCGCCTACGCAGTTGTTGCATGTTGGCTGAGATGTTGTTGTGTTCATTGTGCAGGCACTCTCGGGGTGAGGGCCGGCGCAGTGTGGGCATTTTGTTGGCATAGAACAGTGATTTTTCGTGTGGCCTTCGGCCAGTAGTTCCGAGGCAGTCGGCGAGTGAGAGAGGAGCTGCAGTCATGCTCAGTTACTGCTGCGACTTCAGAGAAAGGTCGTGTGGCTAGTTCTACTTAGAACTACCACGCAAATTGAAGTTAAGTTCCCCTAGTTTGGCTAGATTTTATATACAAAAATAAAGTTTTTGCTAGCGTTAGGAAAACACAGAGTACTAGTCGCCTCCTGCCTCCCTGGCCTTGTCTCTGGTAGAGGGGAGAGGATAGGAGGGAGGGGCTTGGACGGTTCACACCAACCAACACAGTGATAGGTACACCTGTAGGTACACATTCCACCGCATGTGACCTGCTAAAATGGCCAGCAACGACGCTGCCATGGAGACACGTCTCCACAAACACTGCGAAGGAAAATGTAAACAATGTTGAACTGCAAACAGAATACCAAGTGCACGCACGACTTCCAGGCCGCTCAAGGCACGCCACAACCTCTTCAGGGAAAACCCCAGCCCTTCAGGGAAAACCCCAGCCCCTTCAGGGAAAACCCCAGCCCCTTCAGGGAAAACCCCAGCCTCTTCAGGGAAAACCCCAGCCTCTTCAGGGAAAACCCCAGCCCCTTCAGGGATACCTACTTTCTCTTTAGCCCTAATCCAATAAAGGAATTATTTTTTCCTCCGCGACTGTCGCATAGTTTTCTCCAGGCCCTCTCCGCTTTGCCTGGTTTTCTATGCCCCTTACTAGACCCTCGTTCTTTCGGGGTGTATCCATAGCTACAATTGCGGCCATGGCACCAGACAACCCTGCTATAACCGCGATGCATGCGCCCATTTTTATTAATTAAACCCGACCTAAGGCGTAAAGGGCTTGCCCTGAGATGCATCCCATTCTCCAACCGTCTTAGCTACTAACAAGCATGTGGGAGGACACACAGAACTGTGAAGGTGCTCACGTTGGCATAGTGGGATTTGGGGGCTCGCCAAAAAAAATCGCGCAAGCTATTCTACTCTCAGACATTAATGAGTTCACATGTTTTTACATGTCTAATTACCCCTTAGTCACTCGTCACAGCACATTCAAACATGCATTTACTCACAATTCCAAGTATTTTAACATTTATTTAACAATAATTCATATTATATTATGTATTATTACTGCAACATTTACACGGAAAAAAATTCTCGCGCAACTTAACTTCACCACTACAAGACGCAAATTAATTACAACGATCCTCGCCACTCTAGTCATGGGAAAGCAACTTTTATCGATATTTTAACTTCATGTGGCTAATAACTTCCGCTTTTTATACCAAACTGTCGCTAGCTCTCTCACAGGAAGCTCGTAACAGTACTTCACAAGTCCTGAACTTCAAAATTCCGTGCTGATTAATTCAATTAACTTCACCACTCTCCTTTATCTCGTACAGGCAGGGAAAAGGAGAGTAAAACTCAGCTTTGGAACAGCTCCCAGGCGCTACCCTGGGAATCCTGTAAAACAATGTTTGCTCAGCAGTATTAAGTGTTTTTGGTGGGTGTGGAAGGGGAGGGGGTTAGCTTCTCCTTTCCTCCACAATCTAACTGATAGCCATCTGGGTGGCCAAAGTCCCTCCCAAGGGACCGATCCACCCCCCGCACTGAGGGAGTAGCGTCCCAGTGATGTAAAATGGCAGTGGCATATTACAAAGAGGAATAAACCTTAAAAAGGTGCATACTTATTAATGCCTTCTAATACTAACTTAGCATTGTAGTTTACACACTACATTATTCGTAGAACCAGATCAACAATGCACAGAAATTTTCAGGCAGCTTCTTAAATAACTTTTTTTAAACTTATGGTTGCTATTTGATAAAATTAAAAAAAAGTCGGTAGAAACTTAATAATTTTGGCATATCGGTATACAAAGAGCATTTCGATACATCTACCGAATAATCGGTAGGTTTGGCAAAACTGATGTACTTGTGGTTTTATTGTGTGCCGAGCCTGTGTACTTGTGATGCCATGCAACTGAGTCCGCCATTGTCAATGTCAATATTTCGGCGAAATCTCCAGAAATATGCCAACTACACTATGTGCGACGGGGTGAGAACCGCTACCCTCGCCTGCACGAGATGCTGGAGGCTATACCACGAACAGTGTGTCACGCTGCAGGAAATAGCTACATGACGGGACGAGTTCTACATCAACTGCGTGAGATCGATATCTCACGTAATGAATGAGAGGCTGCAACAACCTGAGCAAAACAACTTCATGTTGCCCGCTCATCAGCTTTCGAGGGCAGAGGTAATGGGACTGGAAGGAATGTGGGCACAACAACAGAGCGGGCCACTGCTAACGCTGTCACACCTACCAAATAACACGGCGCATGCGGGAGTGTCACAGCTTGCCATGCTCCCCGCTTGTTCCATGTCGTTGCTCCAAACCCTGCCAGCCTAGGATTCGGAACCACGGACTACACCAGAGTTTGTGTACGACCGGAGACGTGGAAGGAGAACCTGTTCGCCAACCACCCCAGCGAGATTTAAATCCCTCCCAGAAAATAATGGCTGCTCTAATGACAATCCCGCCACATTTCTCCGTGATTTCGAGTACAGATCGACAAGGTATGGAGTGGACCCTGATGATTGGCCGAATTCTATTGGTGATAATTTCGGAGGAGATGCTCGTTTGTGGTGGAGAGGCATGAACTGCCACGGGATCACATGGGCCGAATTCAGCCAGTTGTTTTTAAGCCAGTTTGCTAATACATTCGCCTGCCTGCGCATATGGAGCCGAATGTTTCTAGAGGATCAGAAAGAAGAAACTTTGTACAACTTTGTGATGCAAAAGATAAGCACCATACGAACGTATTATCTGGAGCTGAGTACGCAGGAAGTATTGGAAGTGGTGGTGGGCACAGATCGCCCAGAGTACAGAGCGGCACTTTCACCTGCCATCCACTCTACTGAATGTGAATTCCTGCAGGCTATCATGCTACTGGGAACTAGTATCATAGTCGAGCTGCGATGCGACCGTGAATGCGAGCAACCGTGCTGGGAAAGTGAACACTCGAGACCGTAAAATAAGCAGGAAGAAAATGGAAGAGGGGCCAGTGGTCAGAACGTGTCAATGAGAATGGGTAAAGAAGTGACAGCTATGCTGTCTGCAGTGCGTAGTAATGGGACACATCATCCACGTCCGTCCAATGGAGCAGTGGCGTCTTGCACGTCCATGCTGCTGATGTGATGGGCCACACTTCGATGACCATTGTCCGCAATGGGCCGGAGCACCACCCGCTGCTGGACGAGGAATGCCACCGCTGGGAAGCGAGTGGTCCGGGTAGGGTGGCCAGACATTACTCAACCCCATGCAACAACAAGTTTCACTGACCCGACACCACAGCAAGTTCTACTCGCACAGATAGAGTTATCCAACTAGCTTGTACTGTATTTCAGTTCCTTTTAATGACAATCTTTGCCCTGCACTGTTAGACACAGCTGCACCACATAATTTAGTTAGGAGCAGCTTCATCGACAGTGACAAAATTAATAACATCAACGAAACAGTTCAACTAGCGACACGACAACATATCGGCAATATTCAAGGAGAAGGAAGTATTATTGTGCGCATCCACGACATGGAAACAGTGAAGAAGCTATCCTCGGCATACTCCGGATGACAGAACAGAATACCGTGGTCGAACCCACCACATGGAGAATTCACTTCGGGAGAGAAAAAGAAAGAAGAACAGTATACAGCGTGGGAGCCCCTGCATCGCAGGTAAACATGACGACCGACATGTCAGTACAGTGTGCCAACCTGCCAGTGCCGCCAACCATAGTGATGCTGGATATGATTAGAGAGTAAGACACCCACGAACAGAGGAACTGCCCCACAGTAAGCAATTACAACGAGGAGTTTGGACAGCAGAATGTGGAACGATGGCGAGTAGTGAATGACTGTAGAATTATGCGCGAGTGCAGACAGCGACACGTGGAAGATGTATGTGCCCGTGGCTTCCTGCGATGCAGTCTTACATTACATGCACACAAATCACATTTCCAGACATCCGGGTGTGGCTCAAATAAGGAGAAATAATTTGAGATATTTTTACTGGCCAGGAATGTCAGTGCATGTAACAACTTTCGTGCGACAGTGCATCACCTGTAATCGCTTTAAGAGTCGATGCAGGGACGGTGTACAGCAACAACAACCACGCGAGCTGAAAGAACAATTTGAAACAATAGCACTATACTTGATGGGCCCTTACCCCAGGACACCAATGGGAAATGATCCTTCCTAGTCGTAACAGATCTGTTTTCGAGGTGTGTGGAAGCATGCCCTATCTCCAGCGCACGAGCTCGTGGCATTGGCAAGATAATGGAAAATTATTTCTTCGTACACTGGGGATATCCTCGAACACTACTTAGCGACAATGGCACACAATTTACCAGTCGTGTGTGGCGTGATCTCTGCACAAGATGGGGCGTGTAACACCACTCGCATGCAAAGCTAACCGAGAGATGCAACCAGGAGAGTATGACACTGTGACACTTGGGCGTGGGGAAAAATCACGCCTCATGGCCTGAGCATCTGCCCGCCGTCCTCTTCATGCTGCAGACATGCACAAACCAGGTGACAGGGAAAACACTGGCCCAGCTGCTTCAAAGCCGTGACCTCCCCTTCCCATGGAATTTGCCGATTGGGTGAAAGAGAGTAATGGGACTCAGGAAGAGGAGGAGAATGGAGAAGAATGAAAAGAGAGGGAGGTGAGAACAGAACGCGAGAGCCAGCACCGCTACATCTCGCAGTGGACACCGGATACTACCTGCCCGTTACCCTGTTAACAACCCGGCCAGCTGGTCTATGCAAAGACACATCAGCAGTCAGATGGGCAGCGAGGTTATCATGCAAGATTGCGGCCAAGTGGAGCAGGCTGCACAAAGTCTTCAGCCAGCAGGGAGAGAGCTGTTACAAAATACGCTTGAGCAGGCATCGTTTGGCAATTTTTCACTGGGATGCACTTGGGCTTGTTGACACCAATGCCAAGACTCCACTACCTGATGTGGGAGCGGACACTAGTAAAGAAGGAGTACCACGCGATGTCACGCCCAGGAAGTCACTGCAGCTGCAATGCCTGGTGCTGAGATACCCACAGAGGATCCAGTGAGGGAAACAACAGGAAACCACGTGGATAGTGAAGAGCAACTGTCAGTGGATGTTTTCCCTCCTGTCTTGCGAGATGCACCACAAAGGCCACCTGTGACCGATTACCTTCGGCAGGTGAGGGACTTGACCGGCGGCGTCGTGACGCCGAGGAGACTCCACCAATTGCAGATGCCGAGGTCGACAAATTTCATTTTCGGGAACGCCCGAATGCGAAATCTGCACCGCCCACAGCAAAATAACAACAAGAACAGCGAGAGCAGCGAGAGTGGCAGTAACAAGTCGGCGGGCGAAGCGATGTCTTCTCCTCCCTGCCGATCGAAGAAGCCAAGTATCACCCAGCGTGTCGAGTGTACTGTCTGCGGGTGTCAGTATACACCCACCTATCTGTCACAACATGGCTGGCCATGTGGGAGGAAGAGAACCACCTCTTAAGAAGTAAACAACAGGGCAGATGCTACAATCTGCGGCCGCTGCGCAGGCTTCACTCGCAGCGCACATGTTGTAGCTGAGCAGAGCCTGGGAGCGACGAGTGAACGGTCTCGAGAGGGGAGGTGGGCGCCTGACTTGTGCCGTGTTTCTGAACCCTAGACTGTTCACCACATCTTGTAGAACCCGCCAAATTATCTTATCGCCACCCACGAACAAGTGAGTACAGCGAGTGTTTGGAGTGCCCATATGAGTATGCATTTATAGGCGTGCTGTAGTATATGTACTTAGGGTTTTATTTGTGTTCTTTTGCATATCCCTATTGTGATCTGTTTTATTTCTATTGTTCTTTTCAGTGTTACAAAGTGTTAGCAGTACACACACGTAATTTTTCCTGGCCGTTTAAAAGTCAATATTATTGTTTATTTTTCATGTGACCATGTGATTTGGAAA